>JBBPOD010000900.1:0-13174 GCA_038091255.1 Tylopilus intermedius | reverse complement strand
GAGTGCGTGAGCGCGATCCCCCCACGGCGGTACAATGCTGACCGGCTGCCACCGTTACAGACAACCTTGTGGTTCTGGGTGTCCCTCGAGGGCACGATCCTCTTTGCACTCAGCGGATACTGTCCCCCAGCCCTTGCCCGCCCACTCTGCCACGTCCTCCTCCCTACCACACTCACCTCGGACCCGGCCGCACTCACCCCCGCCTTTCTCACAGGCACGTTTCTCATTCTCGCAGGGGGCCTCCTGCGCGCCTACTGCTTCCACGCCCTCGGCCCGCGCTTCACCTTCCAGCTGAGCATCCGCCCCACCCACGCCCTCGTCACAGACGGCGTGTACGCCATCGTGCGACACCCCAGCTACACGGGGCTCGCGGCGCTGTGGATGGGGTACGTCGCGTGCCTGCTCGATCCGCAAGGACCGGTCGTGTGCGTGTTGCGAGGGCTTCTGCAGGCACGCCTCGCGCGCGCCGTGGGTGGGAACGCGAGCGAGGGGACGGTCCTGGTGGGCGTGATGACGTGCGCGTGGGCAACGGCGGTGTACTTGATGTATCTCGTGTTGGGCGGACGGATGAAGTCGGAGGATGTAATGCTGGAGCAAACCTTTGGCGATGAGTGGCGGGCGTGGGTGAAGAGGGTGCCGTATCGGGTGGTCCCTGGAGTATATTGAGCGTGGCGGGATGGTGCGGCACGATAAAGCGACCCGGATTAATTTGAATGGTAGACTGGCGACAAAACTTGAGATCGAATTTGTACGTCCAGCTTATGGTGGGGGGGCTGAACAAAGCAGAGTTACCAGTTGGAAAACTAGAGCAAACCACATGCACAAGCGGTAATGAGCTCCATGATCTTCAAAGGCGACATGATGCAAGTTTTGGACTCACATTCCAGGGCTATAGGTCAGCGCAAATCGGCGGTCACGTTGGGATGGTCTCTTACCTTGCCTTGTTTGCCTCAAGGTGCTCCTCTCATCATGAGCAGGAATCAAACTCTCGGCTAAACTTTAAGGCATGCATATCCATATCAGACACCTCCAAGTGAAATGTTTCGGATCCACGCACACGTGTTAACTCATTTCCGCGACGTCTGCTCTCCAAAGCGACTCTCGTCCTTGACTCGCTTGTATAGCCCGGCCCGCGTGCTCCTCCAACGTTCACTCACTGGCGATGGCACCGTGACGATGCTCCACCCCGTGGGCACCTGTTGAAGGCACTGCGCTTCGCGGGGTATTCCAGTGCATGCATCGGGTTCACCAGAGGCCACCGTGACAGCGCGCACCCAAACGACAGGTTGGACACTGGAATAGACACGTGAAAAAAAAGAGAGATAAGATAGTAGGACGCGAGACTACACATACTAGTATCTAGTACGGGTCGACGCACGGACCGAGCATCGTCAAGCAGCCGAGCTGACTCGGAGCTGCATGATAACGACGCCAGCTTGGGCTTCACCAAGAGGGACGTGCCAGTGTGAGGGCCACGGGAAAATGCGGCCCGGAGTGGGTGCCTGGCAACGTTCCTTTCGACGTCGGCACCGCGGATTCAGCCAATGGAGAGCGGCTGCAACTTTCTCCGAGCGAAACACTGGCAAGACCCACCAAGGATCAAGATCGAGGTCATGATAAGTGAAAACTTGAATGCGCCTCTCATCGCTCGACTGCCCATTACAACATCCTTCAAGGTTCCTGCTGGGAGCAATCAAGATATCATTGGTCCGATCTCAACGGACTGGGAGGGCATGGGATAGACGATGCATGAATATGTAAAAGGCCGTTGATGCCACCCGGCCACATGGTGGAGCATGATGACTGTATGCGCTGCAGTAGTATCCAACCTGTACTAGTATGGCCATGAGTTCCAAAAACGAGAGAAATGGAGAAAACGGCCATTCAAATGGTCCGTTCGGAAAAGCAAAAGACAACCGGAGCCGTAGGAGAGAAACAGATGTATATGTACAACGCAGACTCGGATCGGGACAATCGGGAACGTGCAGAAACATTGCATCGTGGGTAAATGTGAGTCGTTGCCCGTAGACGACGCGTGCGGACCCCGAGGTCCTAAAAGCCGGACTTGCTTTAAACGCGCGCTAGGTACCTCGGACCGAGTCCGCAGCGGGTTAGAGCCGGGAGGTGGAGCTGTCCATGTCAGAAAGCAAGGACCCGGGCGTGCAAGACTCTTTGGGACCTCGGGCGGGTAGACGATATTATTAACTTGAACATAGTCGATTTTCTCTTGAATGCCCGAGGGTATATCTTTCTCCCAAGAGGCTGTTGGGGGAAAGACACCAACACCTATTTAAATGAGACCGGTCCATGGCAATGGTCCATGGCAATCCTAAGATTGATTCTCGTATTTGTCGGGGCAATTGCTCATGACTATGGAATCACGCCGCCGAACACCAAGCCCCCCACCGAGCAACTACGCGAACTACATGGCGCAGAACACTCGCTGTCCTTGATTATCCTAACAATGAAGGTAACGTGAGCGCGACCACGTAGTAAAAGATGAATGCTGAACGGATACCACCGTCATAGACGTTCTTGTGGTCCTGGGTGTTCCTCGAGGGCGCAATCCTCTTCGCACTCAGTGGATACTGTCCACCCGACCTCGCTCACCAGCTCCTCCACGCTCTCCTCCCCGCCACACTTACCTCGGATCTTACCAAACTCACCCCCGCCTTTCTCACTGGCACGCTTCTTGCTCTCGCAGGAAGCCTCCTTCGCGTGCATTGCTTCCGTGCCCTCGGCCCACGTTTCACGTTCCAGCTGAGCATCCGTCCCACCCACACCCTTGTCACGGACGGCGTGTATGGCATCGTTCGGCACCCAAGTTACACGGGTTTCGCAGCACTGTGGATTGGGTACTTCTTTTGCTCGCTCGATCCACAGGGTCCAGTCGTGTCCGTGTTGGCAGAACTGCTCCAAGCACCTCTCTTTGTTGGGAACGCAGTGCTGACAGGGGTGTTGGCATGCACTTGGGCAACAGCAGGGTACCTATTGTATCTCATACTGAACGGGCGGATGAAAAGGGAGGACGCGATGCTGGAGAAGAACTTTGAGGATGATTGGCGGGCATGGGCAAAGAATGTGCCGTACCGGCTGGTTCCTGGTGTATATTGAGCGAGATGGGATGGTGCAGTGCGATAAAGTGACTCGGAATGTTTCAGATAGACATTTTGAAAGTGCAGAAGTTGATCGCAATACCGCTCAAGTCCTAGATTAGTTTCCGGATTGCGGCTCAGACGCATATGCTGGGGGCTGAACCAAGTGGTGCGAAGAGACCTATTGAAAACCTGAGCAAAGATCATGCCCGAGGAAAGCAGTAGCAAGTTGACAATTTGCCAAGGGCGGGATCAATGTCAGCGTGGACTCCAGTGCCAATGCTCTGGACCTACATTCCACTTTGGTGTCCTCGTCTTCTCCATTTCGAACCTTATCTTGTTTGTCCTGCTCCCTATCATCAGGAAGAATCAAACTCTGAGTTAAGCCATCAAGGTATGCGTATCGGTATCAGACGCCTCCAATTGAGATGTCTCAGATTCACGTACACGTGAGTAACAGAACCGAACTTCGTTTCCGTCTCCCCTCCAGCCGATGTGACGCTTTCAACAGGGCACGTTACGACCAAGTGAAACAATAATGAGCACAAAACCGGCATGTTTGGGGATTGTTCAGCTACGGTCCTTTGGGTTGTTTGAAGGTTGGGAAAATCTGTCTTGTTGTAACCGCAGATTACCAGCCTGAGGCCGTCAGGGCCGAACGGCAGCATCAAAGGCTTGCACCGTGATGGTGCCAGTGCGAGTAATGAATTGGTGGAGGTACAGCAAGTGTGTCAACGACCCAAACTACTGGAATCGCCTCCCGGGAGAAAAGCAACCGGTGAGGTGATGATAGAGTCGGAAGCGGCGGCAACTGAATGAGTAGTTAGACACTATGAATATGTCCGGCGATTTTATGGCAGAGAATTATACACCGTGATGGGCCAGCTCGAATGCAATGGCACCCAGCCTTCATGCACATATCAGGTACGTGTTCCAAAAGAAGGAGCAAGGTGGAGAGCTGGAAAATACGTTGAATATCGACGCCGAAATTAGTCTCGACACCATCCGTTTTGGGATACCCTCATCGAGCCTCGGGATCTTCCGATTCCTTCGAGCGTAGCCCTTTCGCTTCCTAAAACGGAACGTCGGGTTTCGAGACTACGCCGCAATCACAAGTTGCCTCGGATTTTGCCGGCACAGTCCAATTGCAGTCCAATGTTTGAGACGATTGAGTGTGCGGAAACGTTAGTTTCCGTGGCATGTGAACTGGATCTCGGTAAAGTAGGTTAGAGCCAAGAGGGCAGCTCAGGCGTAGCAGTGGCTCGCCGACTCAGAAAGTAAAGATACCCTAGTGATATAGTATTGACATTTTTGTATTCTTGGGTGGCGTAGTCTTGGATTCCTCTTACCGTTTGTCGACGCGGCGTGTATCACCCCGCTATTTCGGGTCACTGTAAAGATATGTCTCTCGTGAAAACGATTTAAACGAGACCGTACCATGGAAATCCTGCATGGCAATCCTACGATTATTCCTTGTCTTTGTCGGCGCAACTGCTCGTGAGTATGGGGTCATACCGCCCAGTGCTCAACCCTCCAAGGAACAGCTACGCGAACAGCACGGTGCAGAACACTCGGTATCCTTGATTATCCTGACGATGAGAGTACGTGAGCACGACGATGCACGAGAAGTGAACACTGACCATCGTGCACCGTTTTAGGCGATGATATGGTTTTGGGCGTTCCTCGAGGGCGTGATTCTCTTTGCACTTAGCGGATACTGTCCGCCAGACCTCGCCCGCCCGCTCCTCTACGCCCTCCTCCCCACCAGACTCACCCCGGACCTTACCGAACTCACCCCTACCTTTCTCGCTGGCACATTTTTCACCCTCGCAGGGAGCTTCCTCCGCGTGCACTGCTTCCGTGCCCTCGGCCCGCGCTTCACCCTCCAACTCAGTATCCATCCCACCCACTCCCTCGTTACGGATGGCGTGTATGGCATCGTACGTCACCCAAGCTACACCGCCGTCGTATTGCTGTGGATCGGGTATTTTTCCTGTCTTCTCGATCCACAAGGACCGATCATGTCCATGGTCGAAGGGCTACTTCAGGCATCCCCCTCCCTCTTCGGTGGGAACGCGGGCAGGGATACGGTGTTGACGGGGGTATTAGCATGCATGTGGGCGACGGCTGTATACCTATTGTATCTCATGTTAAACGGGCGGATGAAGAGGGAGGACGCGATGCTGGAGAAGAGCTTTGGGGATGAGTGGCGGTCGTGGGCAAAGAAGGTGCCGTACCGGCTGATCCCTGGTATATATTGAGGAAGGCGTGGTAGTGCAATGTGATGTCACGATTTGGATCGTTCCAGCATATGGTATATGGATAGACGCTTCATATGTACTTCTCTGACTTTTGCTGGTGTGGGGAGCAATCCAGAAAAAGCAACAATTGCCCATGTGGAAGAACAAGGACAAGTTAGCAGGGGTGAGATCAAGCGCAGTGTCCAATGATGCTGAGCATCGCTTGAGCGCAGTAGTGCATGTTGGCGCAGTAAATGCTCGACTGACTTCGTTGGGTTACTGAGTTAGTCCGAATCTCCATTTAGAACGTTGTTTGTTCTGCTTCACCTCTTCATGATCACCTTGACGGATCGCTGATAACGAATTTCAGCGTCAGGCCCTTCCGATATTTCGGATCTACCTTGCACGTGTTAACGATCCCAAGCCTGTTCTGCCTTCCCTCGCGATTCACTGGGTGGCACGTATTACGGCCAAGCAGATGAAGACGGGAAACAAATGGTCCCGTTTGGTGTCTGCTCGGCTACTTATCACCACTTCCAGGTACCAAACACCTGGGGGTACAAGGAAGATTGCCGCTTCGTCAGGCCAAATGGATTCGACCACGCCGGCCATCTGGGAACCTACTCGCACCAAGTAGTTAAAATGAGCTCCACCCTCCAGGCGACTGACCTATATACCGTTACAAACAATAGGGGTGAGTGAAAAGGGAGATGGAACAGGTTTGATAATCGGGAGATCCCGAACTTCGCTTGACTCGGCTGGTACATCCAGTGCCCCGCCATGGAACGCTCTCGTGAAATTTTCCTTAAAATTGCAATCGCCTCGGAAAAAGTCATCACCAGTTCCAATGACTATGCTCGCCGCAGAGACAAGTGTGGTGTCTCACGCTCTCATTTCCAACTGGAGGACGATATGCGAAAAATCTCCGTTACATGCAATTGTATCGCCAATTTTCTTGGCGAATCAACTCCTCCAGGGGGCCGCGCCACATGCGACGACAGATTGCGGGATTGGCTCACCACCGATGAACCACAGCAGTGTCTAGACACGTTGGTTCGACTACAGAGATTACTCCAAACAGATGTATCCTCGTGGGCGCCCATGTCCTGGATCTTCGAAAGCGTGTGGAATACGGCTCCCGTTGAAGACAAGATCGAAGAGGCAGCCAAGCATTTCAACTCATGCAAACCACGCTTCCATTTCCTATTTTCGATAGAAATCTGGTGGGTCACTCCTGCGCTAGTATAACATACACTCGACGATATTACTCAGGAACAAAGAGAGCGGTATTCAACAGCAGCATGATTGCGTTGTCCAACCAGAATCCGATGCTCAAAAGCAACCTTTATTTATCACGCGGACGGGGGTCACGTATGTCTTTCGATATCATGCACGATCATGCTCTGACCGTGTTCAACGCTCAGCTCTGCCGTGTCACATTCGACCAACCAACAGGGCGGAGATGCAAATCATATCATCCAGAAAGACATCGGGTCTATCTCTATCGACCAAGATTCATTAGTTCCCGTTCAGGGAGATCTTGAGTGGGTCTCTTGCGACTCTGAAAACTGCCGCATTTAATCAAGTTTCGACCGTAGTACATCGGACATACTTGTTCCCCAGAGCAGAGATACCCTTGACCAGGGACAGAAGACAGTACCTCACGATCAGCGCGAGAAAGAAGAAAATGGTAATCAGGCTATTCCTGTATTCCCGTTGCACTTGACTCATGCAGTGCCTCTTAGCAGAGAAACTGGAAGAAGTAATTGTGTGGCTGGACGGGTTGAACTGCGCCACAAAGCACGACGAGACGCTGTCGCTTCGCCAACCCGACACATGCAGATGGTTGTTGGACACAGCTGAATATAAGGAGTGGAGGGATGGTGAAAATTCATTCTTGTGGTTGAGAGGCAAACGTGAGATGCTCGAATTCCCCACAGAGCCTTACTAATAAACATAACATAGCTGGAGCAGGGAAATCTGTATTGGCGTATGTTTGTTTTGGCACCGTCCACTGATTCTGACCTTGCTCGCAGGTCATCCGTCGTTGACTCTCTCGAAAATTCCCTGCGCGAAGGCGAAATCTTGTCCTTTTTCTACTGCGACTTTCGAGATGAGCGGTCAACTAGTTCTGCAGAGGTGCTACGCTCCATCCTCTCCCAGCTATTGCGTAAACTCGTCATTACTACCCCCAATCTTCAAAGCTTGCTTGAAGACCTGGTCAAAGCAAAGGAACGAGGTGGTAACACGCTAAAGAATGCCAAGGAGCTCGCGGGATATATATGTCACGTGAAGGCGATATCGAGTGAGAAACCCCTAGTTGTACTCGATGCCCTTGATGAATGCAAGGATATCAGAATACTTCTCGAGGTTGTCATGAAGATAAAAAGCCATGTACGACTCTTCGTGACCAGCCGGCCCTTGCACGCTATTATGACGGACCTTCTTGGCCTTCCGTTCGTCTCGATGGACGATATGGAAGATGAGTTGCTGGCCGATATCCAGCTTCATGTTACTAGGGAACTGGATGCTCGCCACCGACTGAGAGGTGTCTCTGCTGAGTTCAAGGCTGAGATTCGCTCCGCTTTGTGTAAAAAGGCATACGGCATGTACGGACATTAATCTAGCACAGGATCTTGGACACTGATCTCTCCTGTTTTCAAGGTTCCGGTGGATACAGTGTTCTCTAGATACGCTCGACAAATGCGTAAATCGCGTGGAGGTTCGCCGTGCCCTCAACAGTTTACCTCAGGGTCTCGATGAGACCTACGAGAGAATACTCCGCACAATCGACAAGACAAGCGGGGAAGGTCAGCAGGCTCGACAAGTTCTCACTTGGCTTGTGGCAGCGCTACGGCCTCTGAGTTTAGACGAACTCATGAAGGGACTTTCCATCAACCTTCGGACACGAACCTTGGATTCGAATATCGAGCCGATACATCATGGGACATTGTTGGATGTGTGTGGTAGTCTGGTGACACACAGCGCAAAGACGGGGATTATAATTCTTTCCCATTTTAGCGTCAAGGTGAATCGCAATATTTCCCTTGGGTGTACAGTTGTCTGATTCAAGTCTGATTGCACAGGAGTACCTGGTGGGAAAGTTGATTCTCTCTAAACTACCGCAGTATCACATCGACACAGAACGTGCCCACCTACAGCTAGCTCAATCATGCATGTGCTACCTCTCCGTTTACCTCAGCTCTTTTGCTTCATTCAACTCTGCCACCCATGTTCACGACGACTCTTCCAAATTTAGGGATCGTCTGCGCCTCATGTTGGACCCACTGCGCGATTATACCCTCAACCATGGTATCGATCACTTCCGACACCTTGGTTCACAATTCAAACACATTTTACACGACGTTCAACTCTTCGCGAATGTCATCCGGCGGTATTACCACCTATGGGATAATCTATGCCGGTCTACTGCGCGATATCCCTATTCGATCACAGGTTGGCCCATATCCAAACACGATCTCGCACTCTACATACTTGTGGGTTACGCCCCGGATTCGCTTCTACGCGTACACCTTCGTCGTGCTTTGCCTGAACCAGAGGAAGGCACGAATCCCTTGATCTATACCGCACACTTTGACAGAGAGGACCATGCACGGACACTGCTGTCAAGGGGTGTCAGATTGAACCGTGGAGGTTGGGATATCGACGGATCTCTCCAGGTTTTACCCATCGAGGTTGCCCTAAAGAAACGGCACTATAACATCGCGGTGCTTTTCATCGAAGAAGGGAATACCGTACCCCCGTGCATATTCACAGATTCATTCTTGTCGCCCCGGGACCGTATCCCGTCTTCTCTAGTGAAGATGCTACTGCAGACCGACGATTTTGCACAAGCCGCCAATGATCCTTTTAATGACACAGTATCCCAGCCAATGCACATTTTCGATTGTCTGCTGGTTACCGAGGACAATTATGAGGATGATCTCACGGCTATCCTACGCAGATACATTCAGGTCTTTGGACATGATTTCGCAAATTCTGATCAAGGAAAAAGGGTCTTTCATTTTGCCTTCCAGCAGGGGTTGTACTCCGTTGCACGATTTCTCCTTTCACGTGGCTCTGCGTCTCTCCCTTCCGACCTGCTTGTCATGTGCGACCGCTGGGATGGCTGGGTGGTAGCAAAGGCAGCCCATTTCATGGTCCATAATGGAGCCAATCCCCGTGTCCGCACCCCGGCTGGAGATCCTGTGCTCCACATCGTACTGCGGTCGTCCCGGGATGAAGACGATGCTTTGAAGACCGTGAAGGCTTTTATTGGTTACGGTGGTGATCCACATGCAACCAACTCCTCTGGACAGACCTTGCTTCACATTGCAGTTCAGCTCGGCTTCATCGTTGTCACGCGATATCTTTTTTCTCTTGGCATTTCTCCATCTCCCGACTTGCTGCATGCTGCACTAGAGTCGAACAACACCAAGAAGATGGCATCTATGATCATCTGCCTGCTCGAAAATAGAGCTATTGTTCATACCCGCACCCGAACCAGTGATCCCGTGCTCCACACCGTACTGCAGTCATTCTGGGACGAAGGCAATGCTTTGAAGATTCTGAAAGCCTTTATCGACCATGGCTGTGATCCACACGGAAAGAACTCCACCGGAAGGAATTTGCTTCACGTTGCAGTTAAACGCAACTTCGTATTTGTCACACAATATCTCTTTTCTCTTGGCATTTCTCCATCTCCCGATCTCCTGCAGGTTGCGTTGAGGCCGAGAAACAAGATGCGGAAGATGGCATCAATGGTCATGTGCTTGCTCGAGAATGGAGTTGATGCCCGTGCCTGCACACCAGCTGGAGATCCTGTGCTCCACACCGCATACTACGAGTCAACTTGGGATGAAGGCGATGCTTTGGAGACGATGAAAGCCTTTATTACCTATGGTTGTGATCCACGCGTAACGAACTCACGTGGAGAAACCTTGCTTCGCATCGCAATTCAGCGTGGCTTCGTCTCTGTGATTCGATACCTTTTCTCTCTCGGCATGTCCCCAACTTCTGACCTGTTGCATATTGCATTTGTCAATAACTGGCACTCCAGGCTGAAGATGGCGCCAATAACCCATTGCTTGCTCGAGCACGGAGTCGACGTTCATGTTCGCAATCCAGCCGGAGATCCTGTGCTCCACACCGCATTGAAGTCACTGTCCCATGATGAAGACGATGCTTTGAAGACTTTGAGAGCCCTTATAACCTACGGTTGTGATCCACATGCAACGAACTCCTCTGGAAAAACCCTGCTTCATATTGCAGTTCAGCTCGGCTTCGTTTCTGTCGCGCAGTATTTTCTCTCTCTCGGCATTTCTCCATCTCCCGACCTGCTGCATGTTGCACTAAAGTCAAACATCGAGTGGAACTTGAAGATGGCATCTATGATCATCTGCCTGCTCGAGAAAAGAGCTATTGTTCATACCCGCACCCGAACCAGAGATCCCGTGCTCCACACTGTATTGCAGTCGTTCTGGGACGAAGGCAATGCTTTGAATACTCTGAAAGCCCTCATCAGCCATGGTTGTGATCCACACGAAACGAACTCTTCTGGAGAAACCCTGCTTCACATTGCAGTTAAACGCAGCTTCGTCGCTATCACGCGATATCTCTTTTCTCTTGGCGCTTATCCATCTCCCAACCTACTGCACGTTGCATTGGATAGCATGTGGAACATCACACCAATGATCCTCTGCCTGCTCGAGAATGGAGCTGACGTCAATGCCCGCACCCTAGCCGGAGATTCTGTTCTCCACGCCGCATTGGGATCAATCAAGTTCTCGAATGAAGGCGAAGCTTTGAAGATCGTGAAGGCCTTTATCGGCTACGGTTGGAATCTACACGCGATGAACTCTTCTGGAGAAACCCTGCTTCACGTTGTTGTCAAACGTAACTTCGTCTCTGTGACGCGATATCTTTGTTCTCTCGGTATTTCACCATCTCCAGACCTGCTGCACGTAGCATTGGCTAGCCCATGGATATCCGTGCCAATGATCCTATGCCTGCTGGAGAATGGAGCTGATGTTCATGCCTTCAACTCGGCCGGAGACCCTATGCTCCACGCCGCATTGAAGTCTGAATCATGCTACGATGAAGACGATGCTTTGAAGACTGTGAAGACCCTCATCAACTACGGTGGCGATCCACACACAACGAACTCCGTTGGAGAAACCCTGCTTCACGTGGCGGTTAAACGTGGCTTTGTATCTGCCACGCGGTATCTTCTTTCTCTTGACAATGCTCCACCTGCCGGCGACATTCTCTATGTTGCAATGAACACGATTGGAGCCGAGCACGATTGGAGAACGCCGGTCTACCAGTGGCTATCCTGTAGGGATGAGTGGAAGCCGGAGATGATCATCGTGTTGCTTGAAAACGGAGCTCGTGTCTACCCCCGTGTTCCGACCGGAAGCCCTGAACCTTTACTCCACGCAGCCTTGCGGGTGCTGCAGAATGAAAACAAAATCCTGAAGATTATGGAATTGCTCATTGATCGCGGTTGTGATCCGCTCGAAACCACGCCCTCTGGAGAAACTCTTCTTCACATTGCAGTTCAACGTGGTTTTGTCCCCCTCATGCAATTTCTTTTTTCTCTCGGCATTTCTCCATCTTCTGATTTGCTGCATGTTGCACTGCAGCAGAGCAACGAGCGGTCGAAAGTGGCATCAATGATCACATGCTTGCTCGAGAATGGGGTTGATGTCTATGCTCGCACCCCGGCTGGAGATTCTGTGCTCCACACTGCATTACGATCATCCTATGACGAACACACTATCCTGATAGCTGCAAGATTGCTCGTCAGCCATGGTTACGACCCACTCCGAGCCAGCTTCCGGGGAAATACCCTACTCCACGTTGCAATCGAACGTGGACTTGTCTCTGTGGCACGTTATTTTCTGTCACTTGGTATTCCTTTCTCTCCCGACCTACTGCTTGTCACGTTACGCTCAGAAAACCTGAACACTGCCAGTGGCAAGCAGAAGCGATTACGGCTTCTCCACTTGTTGCTCGATAATTTTGGGCGTGACCAGGCCGGCACAACAACCGGAGACCCTCTGGTTCACGTCGCATCCCAGCACGGAAGGATAGATGATGTTTTAGAAGTTCATAACCTGCAATTCCTCGTCGCTGACGGTTACAACCCCTTCGAGTATGACACTCATGGGAAAGTTCTACTTTGCATTGCTGTCGAACGAGGGCGCACTCGACTTACGAAATACCTTCTCTCACTTGACCCGCCTTCAAGCTCGGTTTCTGATGCATTATGGGCTGCCTTGTGCTCAAAACTATTCCGGCAGAAGCACTTGATGGTCAAGCTGCTCATCAACCAGGGAGTCAGTGTCTTTCCAAAAGCGCAGAATGGTGACTCTGTGTTACATGCTGCAATAGCCTCCATCGGCAATGACAGCGCCCACGTGGATGAAGACGAGGAAGAGGTATGGGAAGAAGATGAGGAGGACGAGGACATGGAGGACATGGACGTGGACGTGGATGAGGAGGAGGATGAAGACGACGACGACGAGGATCTTCGTATTGTGAAGCTCCTTCTCAGACAGGGGTGTGATCCTGCGATGCCCAACAATGTGGGGGTTTCACCTTTCCACATCGCCGTGGAGCGGGGGCGCATTTCCATCGCGAAGTTCTTCCTCTCGCAAAAGATACAGCCCCCTCCCGATCTCTTGTTCACCGCGCTAGGGCCTAGCCTCTCACGTAGCCCCGATGTCCGGCTGAAAATGATCAAAGTCTTGGTCGCGTCTGGCTATCAGACTCGGACACGCAATACGATGGGATGGACACCGCTCCAAGTTGCAGTCAGTAGGGAATACTATGACG
>JBBPOD010000899.1:0-13194 GCA_038091255.1 Tylopilus intermedius | reverse complement strand
CAAGGAGATCATTGTCCCTCAAGGCTCCTGGGGATATGTTAAGTGGGGGTATATCCCCCACAGTGACACCTTGGGAGCTTGCCTCTGTCTCGTATCACTCTCTCGAGTGAGTGAGCTTGGCATCCTTGACTGCCCTGTTGACTTTGTCTTGAAGTGGGATGAGTGACTTGGAGGTTCCAATGAAACCTCCATTAAAGTCAACTCGGTTGACCAGTTTGCAGGTGGCTTGTTGTGCCCAAGAGACAGCATCATCTGCATTGTGGTATGTGACGCTATTGGTGGCTAGGTACACTGTGACTTCCTTGGCTGTGGACTGGCCATTGAACTCACTGATCCAGGCAACAGTCCTTCCTTGAGTGGGAACTACCTCCATCCACTTGCACAACAATTGGTAATGTCCTGGAATTGCCAGAACACCAAGGAGTTCTCAAAGCCAGGCAGACCTATGCCCATCTCAACCTCATGGAGTGGGAGCCTAAGCTAGTCGCTCCATGAGGAGGAATCCTTGAACATGTCATGCCAAGGAGTGCATGAGGATGTCGTCATCAGCATCTGCTTCCTTGGGGTCTAAGAGGACCCTAGTGCACCTGGGAAAACCTTGCACAGCCCACCATAGCTGCTACTTGAGTTTTGACAACCCTTAATGAAGGCTGCCCACTCGTTGATGGACATGTTTAGGGGTGGTGCCCCCGGTGGGAGTAACACCAGTTTGGCACCTGAGGTGGACTTCATCTGGGCAATGGGCTTGGTTGGTACAGGCACTGGCCTTGTGGTGACATGATGGGATGACAAGGTGATTGTCTTGCTGACCAGAGTGGGCTTGGATTGGGGCAGTCCTGCCCTCAGGCTGGGGTTGCATGAAAGTTGGAATTGCTTCTGACAGGAGCTGCTTTTGCAGTGCTTGCAGAATGATGGGAGGTGGGGGGTCCCCAGGCCATAGCCTTGCACCCTCTTGCCAGGGGGAAGGTGATCTGCAGGGAGAGGAGAATCCTTGGGAATGGGGGAGCCTCTGGCAGTTTGGGAGTCTTCTTCATCTTTTGTGAGAAGGGAGGAGAAATTGTCATCATTTGGGAGGGAAACAGTGATGGGGGGAGTGAGTGTGAGGGGGGAGGAGGGAGCAGCAGGGGAAGACTGGGATGTGGATGAAGGGGAGGAATGGAGAGATGCTAGAATATGAGAAGGGGTTTTGCAAAACCTGGTTTCCTTGGGATTGCTGGTATAAAGGGCTCACTTGGCTTTATGAGTGGCATGGACAGTATCTTCCCAAGAGGGTTGAGGGTCTGTAATGGTGGAGGGGGTGTGCCTGACAGCAATGATGGCTGGGGCGGATGGAGATTCTAGATCTTTTGTTATGCTATGTCGACTAGACTTAGCAGACAAAGAGAGTGCCACTCAATAGTAGGCACAAACGACTACTCAAGGACTGAGGAGATCAGACCTTGGACGAGACTAAGCCTAAGCAATGGTGAATTGTGTAGATCTAGAATGAGGAACACTAATACAGTGGAGGTCTAAGATAGATGCACATGGACCATGCCTAAGTATGGGAAGAATACTAGAATGGGAAGTGATGATGATGATGATGCATAAGCATAGAAGGAGGAAGAACATAATGGAACAATGGCATCGTCAACATGTAAGTGATAAGCATGAAGGCTGGCCAAGTAAATGATGATGTTATGGTCTAGTCCAATGATATCAGAGATAAGCATTGTATGATCCGAAGAGCCAATGGAAATTGGTGATAAATAATGTACAACTTGGAACCTGTCACAGGTTAAGGAATGAAGTCCAAATGACAAAGCAATTGAGAAAAGAAACAATTGCCCATGGTAAACCATATCGTAACAGTTGTCGCTTCCCTTGTGACTCTTTCAGCACTATCTTCTGATTGGGGGACTTGGTATTCCCCTGGCATCTGAGCATAACCAGTCTTGGGATTTGATCCTTGACTGGTATTTTTGGTCTCATTCCTGGGAGCAGATACCTTTTTCTTCGACTTTTTAGTTGACTTTTTCCCTTTGGATGGATCCTTACTAGTAGGGATTTGTCGACCACTGTCATCTGGGGGCAGTTCACCTCCATTGCCAGGTGGCTGGGTAGCTGCCATTTTTGCATAACTATGGGTCATGGTGCAGCTCATGATGAATCCATGAACACACCTCAAAAAATTGTAAGGTGTTAGTATCCTTATTTCTCAAGATCATGCTAGTGAAGTGAACTGTTATGGATTTATTGTATGACAATGTAGAGGTAAGAAAAGGATGGGGAGCTCATTGCCATGACACTCTCCATTTATCTACTGACTATGGTGCATGTGATATCCTTTGTCACATGTGCCTGATCGACATATCGATCACCTGTTGGCTTGCAATGACTTGTGACTTGTAAGTACCAGATTAGGAGCCTTAAGCCCCTTACAATGGGCCACTGATCACTGACCACCTGAATTTGGTCATTGACAAGCTTTGACCTGGTTCTGTTGTGAAGACATCAGATGTATCACAGTTGGACAATATTCATATGTACTGATTCTGTGTTTGCCCAGTCTAGGCCAGCAGGGCAAACTTGAAGAAGTGCACCAGTATGTTTGTGATTAAACCCCCATCCAGATTTGACATTGCAAGGGATGTGTGGGCTTAAGGATTGGCCCTTGGGCATAATCCAATTGATAATGGCAATTTTCATATCCTTTGTGTCATCAGCCTAGGCACTGTGACCCCTTTTTGAATCTGTTTGATAGTGTGCTGAATGAGAGTCTTTAGGGCACATATATTACATACCAGCTCACTGATCATTATGACTTCCTTCTTGGATAAATCCATGAGATATGCCTCCAATCCTGACCATCTGCAATAGTTCCTTGAAAATACTACCATATTCCTTTTGTTTGCTGGGTGTACAGGCTCATTAGAAGAGCAGGACAAGTAGATTAAAGACACACACACATCTGTTAGGGATTCTTTGTTATTAGTTGTGCCTTCTGACATCAATATGATGTCATTGGTTAACAAAGTTTGTACATTGCAGAATGTGTGCATTACTCTTCCAAAGTGGTAACTGTGGTGCACAAGAGAGTCTTGAGTAGTTCTATCCTAGGTCATTGTAGGTCTGAAGGTATGTGAGATTTGATGAAGAGTAATAGATGTACAGCTTTTTGCAAGAACCTAACTCAAGGGTATTATGGTGGCCACATTTCTGCCCACTTGTCACTTCGCTATCCAGGTTACATTGAAAGGTGCCATTGGAAACTGAATGAGAGATAAGAGGGCACTGAGTGGGTGCAAAGTCAAATGCCTCAACTGAAGTGGAATTTTGATTTATAGTCAAGTGACCCAAGTTGCCAATGATGCACAATCATCTGGAAACACCTGTGTAATGCTAATTTGAGCTGATTCACAGCAATGATGCATTGTGCAGCCTGAACAGGTTTAAGCATAGTTCAAACACATGAATATCATCATTATACATATACAAAGTTCATTGATAGGCAAAAATAAGCCTGCTTACATGTGAAAAACAACCAGAAGGGGCTACTTTACCCTGCCCCTGCCATATGATGCCAGTTCAAGACACATCATCCTGCCAAATAGGGCCAGCCATGTAAAATATGAGCACAGTGGAAGATACAAACAATATATGGTTGCAGATACAACTTGATTGGATAAATATAGAGTCTTGTGCCTATCAGTGAGCCAGCAAGCAGAATGATATAAGAACAACTTGAAGCACATAATCAAAGCTGAAAATGGCCCTCCAAGTGAATACAAAACCAGAGCTACTTTATGTGCAGATCTGGAAATGAGGTTAGTTCACAAATTCATCCCAACTTCAAGTTGTTGTTATATCCATGCAACTCCTACCTCCTCTAATCATCTCTGCATTACTTTGACCCATCTCTGATCCTCCCTTACATCCTCTGGCCTTGGATGCACTTGGACTTGTAGGATCTCCATATTGGAACTCCTTACACAGCCCTCCATATCTCTGTTTAGTACTTCCTTTGTCCTCTGACACTTTATTCTAATTACCTTACATTCTTTGCTTAGTCACCACTCCATGTGTATCTCCTGTGCTCTGTCCTTATGTTCCATATGACCTCTTAGTTACATGCTTCGTCTTCCATATGCTCCTCATCATTTCCCATTCGAACTCCGATTGGACTTCCTGTATTTAAACCCATGCTCCTTCTCATGTATTTTCCTTAGTTCAAATATCATCTTAATCACCTCCTCACATTGGTCCTTGGTCCTCCTCTGATTTCCTTCACTTTTACCTCTGCCTAACCTCTGACTCCTTTGTCTCTGAAATCAAGGACAACCAAGTCTTTGACAAGGGTGCAACACATAAGTCCTGCACCAAAGTCCTCTTAAGTACCTCTGCTCCATATCTCTGTCAGACCTTTGGTCCACCTTCAAGTCTGCACTTACACTCCCCTCACACCTCAGACCTTTATTGGACTTGTGTCCAGAGGAACTAGATTGACAGTATATTCAAACTCACACTTGTTAAGACCTATCTTATATGGCTATATGTACTTGAATGGGTGTGCTGAACTAGTAGTTCTTGTGGCATTCCTGGGGATTTTGTCTTCTTCACCACACACATGCTGCTCCTTTGATCTTCTGATTGGGAGTGTGACCACCTTTAACCCTGCTACTAACTCTACTGCCCTGAACTTCATCTGTTGATGGTTCTCACTTCCACAAGTTATTGGATGATGACAAAGATCTCTATGGTGGAAGATGACCTAATACTCTGTTGCCAGAAAGGCTGGGTGGTGGCAGTGATGACGATCCTCCTGGTGATGATTTGTTGTTCTCTGATAATGATGAGAATTCCTTTGGGGGTCCTGGAGATGAAGATAATGATAATCAAAACAATGTTCCTCTCACCTTCAAACCCTTTGTGCAACTTGCTGATTCCATTCGGGATCTGACTTGTCCAATGAAAGTGGAGCTCTGATGCTCTGAAAACCAAGATTTGGGAACCAGACCCATTTTATGGAAATGACCCGAAGAAACTCCAATCTTTCATTATGCAATGTGAGCTCAAATTCCAAGCAAACCCAAAGTCCTATTGAAAGGACTGCTACATTACCTTTGTCCAATCTTATCTCAAAAGGGTTGCACTCAAATATTTTGAGCTGGATCTTCTTGGAGATGAACCTCTGGAGAACTGCCCCTTGTGGATGGATCATTGGCAATCATTTCCTTTTGAACTTCAGACTAACTTCAGACTGCATGACCTTGTTGCAAATGCAAAAGCTCAACTCAAGTGACTGCAGATGTGAGTCACAGCGGATTTTAAAATATATTGTAGAATGGAACCACTTGGCAAGCCAAGTTTGAGACTGGGGTCATAAAGCTCTTCATTGGAGCTTCTACAATGGATTTGGAGATTGGATCAAAGATGAGTTATCTTGTCAAGGCAAGCCAGCCAATATTGCTGTCGTTACTTCAGAAATAAGTCAATAAGTACTAGGTAGACCTACTATACTTATTCCTCTGGATCCAATCTGGCTATAAGCTGATGTTAGGACAACTTTAACTATCAGATCAAACAGTAGATGAGTATACAATCACTAGTGAGTGAGTGGTAAACTTAGCCAATTGGTAGTCCAGTTGTTCTTCCTTTACTGAGTCTGACTTTAAGGTAATAGGGTTGGCAATCCTAGTGAAGACTTGTGTTTTGATTATGGGATAAAAAGGCAATAGCGAATACTAGAGGAATGCTATTGTCAATGCTAGTCTTGTGATAACAACTAGCTTATGAAAAGCTTGTTTAGTGATTTCCTAAACAAGGAGAGATGTGGTGGCTGTGCTGTGTGGTGTGGGAAAAGGTTAGCTAATGAGCTAATTTCCTAGATAGAAAGCTAGAGATAAGATTCTGCTGTTAGTGAGATATGATACTAGCAAGGGTATTTGCTAGAGTAAAGAGTAATAATGGATTTGCTAATGATTTAGCAAGAGAGTGATAGGGGGAACATGTGGGAAAATTCCCTAATAGGATGCTCTGTACACTGACAATAACAGATGATGTAATGTTCTGTATTGGGTACAATAGTGCGAGAACAAATGGTGTGGATAAGCATAGATAGGCAGTTAGGGTATTCCTAGACTAGGTTTATCTGGGTTACAGTAGCCTAATGGCTGACCCTAGTGGCTATGATATGCTTATGTAATGATAGGTCGACCTGAAAGTGGTCTGATCCTAGTGGTTATGACTTAGTTTTCTGCTAAGTACTAATCAAGCCTAAGGTTTGATAGAAGATAAGAAGCTTGGATCCTGATGTACAGATCTGCTTGACAGATTTGTAGGTAATGATCCTTCTAATTTGATTGACAAACTATGAAGGGATCTAGATCTAATCTATGTGGTAATAGAAGTAGATCTATAAAAAAAGTGTAGATAGATCTATTAAAGAAAAGAAGATCTATCAAATGATATGAGTGATCTCAGATATGAGGTAATGAGATGCCAAAAGCAGCCTGAAATGAGCTTCTTTTATACTCATTGGGAGTGGCTATGCTTGGCTATGTCAGCCACCAAGGCTGTTCTTGAGAGGGTTTTTGCTATTGGCTGGTCATTTTCACAGCATTTGAGAGATTTCTGCTATTGGCTACCAATGCCATAGCCTCTCATTCCTATGCATGGCTGTGCAGGCTGTGCATCTCCATGGTTACCAGGGGCAATGTTACTCTATTCAAACTAATCCAAACTGAACCAGCTGACTAAGGCAAACTAGCTCATGTCTGGATTTGGCCTGCTTACTTTATGCAATGCCAGGGTATTAATTTGGGCTAGCCCCTAAGCTCTGACAGAGGTCACATGACCAAGCTGTGCAGGCCTAGTTGATTAGTGCTCATCTACAAACTAGTGTAGTTCACTAGCATAGTTACTGGTACATAAATATGTAGGAGAAAGAATAGGTCATATCTCAATGGGAAAAATCGGGAAAAGTCTGAGAATTTAGGGTCATTTAGGTATAGGTAGGAGCTAACTGGCCCTAAAGTATTGAAGGAATTGGACAGTAGGAACAATGGGAAAAAGGGTATCTTTCTGACCTCTGCATGTTTTTGATAGCATGCAGGTTATCACGGATCTCTGCTCCTTGCCAGTGGCCCAGCAGATCAACCACTGGCAGGTACTGAAAGTGCAAGGAAGAAATTTCACGCATGACCAAAGCTGGATCTGGTTTGAACTCTGGGCACCAAGGATCTTTCTCCAAGTCTTCTGGTTCCAATTCTAACAATAGCTCCTCTTTCTTATCCTCCTACAGCAAGCCTAAGGATAATAAGTCCAAGGGCTCCTCCTCTGTCTTGTTGACCTTTGGCTCCTCTGGCTCCAGAGGTAGCAACAATAAGAAGGATAACAACTCTTCATCTTCTACTTCCAATTCTATTTTGTTGAAGCTTGGCAAAGACAGTAAACTTCTTCTGGAGGAACATCAGCATTGATTCTGACAAAACCTTTGTCTCTTCTATGGACTTCTGGGGCACACTGCAAAGGAGTGCCCCAGGTCCTCCTCTAGAGCATCAAAGGCCTGGGCTGCAACAGTTACTCTGCCAGCTCCAGCTTTGACCTCCACTTCTTTAGAGATGAAAAAATAGAGTGCAGCTCTAGCATTGCACAGGCTCAAAGTTGCATTGAACCCGACTGTGCTCTAAAGGAGTTATGTCTCAATATGTCTGCTCTTTCCAATCCCAATTCTCTTCACCTGTTTGTTTCCCTTCCATCCCATGCTCTCTCTAATGTACCTGTTCTTATCAACTCCAGCTTTATTTATTGTTTCATAGATTCTTCTTTTGTTCATAAACATAACATTTCTATGTACTCTGTTACTCTGATGCTCCTTTGTCTTTTCAATGGAACCTCTAATTCCTCCATTACCTCCACAGTAGATCTTAGCCTTACCTTTGCCTCAGGCAAAACCACCTCCATAACATTTTATGTCACCTCATTGGATTCCTCATGCATGATGGTTTTAGGACACTGCTGGCTCGCCTGCTACAATCTGTTGATTGACTGAGCTATGAGCAGCATCATTTTCTAACTGCTTGCAATAGGAGTGCCTATCCTGATATCAAACTCTGTGTCTCTGAAGTTGAACTTCATTTCCCTTCCTCTGTCTCCCAACAATCTCCATCAGGCTTGTCCTGGCCTAGCCAGCCATCCTCTGGAGACAACCACAGATTTGCCCAAGGTGCCTGGACTTATGAACCCCCACATTTCCTTCATCAATGCTGCTGCTTTTCAGTGTGTGTAAATTGGAGCCTTGGTTCTGTACAATTTGCCCTCTTCCTTAACTCAATCTCTGCATGCACTGCCACTGTCTCCAAATCTCCTCTGATCTCCAAAGAATCCATAGACCTCAGGCTCTCTGGAGTTCCTCCAGAATACCACAATTTTGCAGACATGTTCAGTAAGAAGAAGGCTAACACCCTTGCTCTGCATTGGCCTTTCAATCTAAAGATTGAACTAAAGGAAGGCATGACACCTCTAATAGGCCAGCTCTACTCCCTTTCTCTGTCTGGGCAGGAGTCCCTTTGGGACTTCCTTGATTAGCACCTCAATTACAGGTTTATCCACCAATCCTCTTCACCTCACACTGCTCCTGTCCTCTTTGTTTGAAAGAAAAACAGCTCCCTCTATCTCTGTGTTGACTTCCAAGGTCTCAATAAGATCACCAAAAAAGACTGCTACTCACTCCCCCACACCTCCGATCTCCTTGATGCTCCTAGCAGAGCAAAAATCTTCTGGTCTGTATCATGGAGGGCAACAAATGGAAGACCTCTTTCTGAACCTGCTGGGGCTCCTTTGAGTGGTTAGTCATGCCCTTCGGTCTTATGAATGCTTTGGCTGCCTTCCAGTGCTTTGTCAACAGTATTTTCACAGACATGCTGGATGTTTGTGTCGTGATCTACTTTGACAACATCCTCATCTACTCCACTGACCTTGCCTCCCATTGCAAAAGCATCTGGGAAGTCCTCTGGTGCCTCCACACTAATGGGCTTTACCTCAAATTGGAGAAGTGTGAATGGCACTTGGAGACTATCAAGTACCTTAGATACATTCTCTCCCCTTCCAGCCTTATTATTGCCAAAGATGAGATCCAAACTATTCTAGATTGGCCTGAACCCTGGAAAGTCAAGGACATCCAGTCCTTTCTTGGCTTTGTCAACTTCTACCAGTGGTTTATTCTGAACTACTCCAAGATTGTGGTTCCTCTTACTTGTCTTACCTGAAAGGAAGTCCCCTAGACCTTCTCTGATAACTGTAGGAAGTCCTTCAACCACCTCAAGGAAGTGTTTACAACTGCTCTGGTTCTTGCCTATTGGGTTTTGGATGCTCTGCTTACCCTTGAAATGGACACCTCCGACTATGCTATTGCCACCATTCTTTCCATTACTTGCTCCAACTCTGATATCCACCTTGTTGTGTTCTTCTCCCAAACCCTCTCAGGTGTGGAGTTGAACTATAATACTCATGACAAAAAACTCCTGGCAATTTTCAAGGCGTTTAGGTAATAGGTGTCATTATCTTAAGGGCTCTCCATTTCCTATAGATATTGTTATGAACCACAAGAATTTGAAATACTTTTCTATCATGAAGCTCCTGATGTGCTGCCAGGTCTGATGGTTGGAGTTCTTCTGTCAATTTAATTTGGCAGTCCAATATTGGCCTGGTGAGCTTGGGACTAAACTGGATGTGCTGACTACTAGTAGACATTGGGACATTTACTCTAAAAAGGGGGATAGGGATTATGCTCAAGTCAACCCAGACAATCATAGGCCAATCTTCACCTTGGAGCAACTTTGTGAGCTACTTACCTAGAAGCTTTGATGCTCCAGGCCTCCATTCTGGTTGACATTGACCAACTCCACTCCAACATCCTATCCTCTCTTCCCAATGATCCTGTCACATCTCCGCTCCTCTCCACTAAGTCTATTGAATTGACAACCCATGTTGGACAGTTAACTCCAAAGGCTTCCTCCCACAGGATAACCATATCTATGTCCCCAAAGCTGCTGATCTCCAACTTTACATTCTCCAAACCTTTTATGATTATTCTCCAGCTGGTCACTTTGGGCAGAACCAAATTCTAGAACTCATTTTCCATGAGTGCACATGGCTAGGCATTCAGACTTTCATCAAGGACTACATCAGTTCTTGTACCTCCTGTGCCCATGCCAAGGTCCCTCAGCATTGCCCCTTCAGTCTCCTGAAACAGCTTCTGGTCCTGGAGAAGCCATGGAACTCCATTTTCATGAGCAGCTTCCCCCTTCAAAAGGCTTCATGGCCATCCTCGTGGTAATTGATCACTTGTTCAAACAAACAATTTTCATCCCAACTCATAATACCATCACCTCTGCTGAGCTTGCAAAGCTGTTTCTGATCCATGTGTTCTCCAAGCATGGAGTTCTGTCCCATGTCACCTCTAACCAGGGCTCCAAGTTTGTGTGCCATTTTTTCCACTCTCTAGGCAAGGCTCTTGACATGCGCTTACATTTCACCTCTGGGTATCATCCTGAGGGAGATGGTCAGACCAAACATGCTAATCAGACCCTAAAGTAGTACCTCCAGATATATTGCAATTATCAGCAGGACAACTGGTTGGAACTCCTTTTGCTCACAGAAATCTCCTATAACAATATACCTAGTGCTACCACAGGCATATTCCCTTTCTTCACCAACAAGGGCTATCATCTCAACTTCTCTGTCTCCTCTGATCATGACCTCACCTCCTCCTCTGCTAAGTTGTATGTCACAGACTTGGACAAACTTCATGAATTCCTCTGATCAAGGATGCTGAGCAGACAAGAAGCATAGCCTTGCTCCAGACTTCCAGATCAGTGATCAAGTTTACCTCAAAGCCAAATATCTCTGTTCAACAAGACCCTTAAAGAAACTCTTTGAAAAATACTTAGGACTTTTCTCTATTATTTCTAAACCAAGAACTCCTTTACTTTACAACTTCCAGACTCTATGTGCTCCATACATCCTGTCTTTCATGTTTCTCAGTTAGAACCCTGCATTCTGAACACCATTCCAAATCAAGTCCAACCTTCACCACCTCTGATCAAGGTTGACAGTGAACTGGAGTATGAGATCAAGAAAGTCCTAGACTCCAAGATTGATAGGAGAAGGCATCACTGCCAACTCTTGTACCTGGTCTGGTGGCTCGGTTATGAAAGAACTGATGACAAGACTTCATGGCTACTTGCTATGGAGTTAGGAAATGCAATGGAACTTCTCAAGGACTTCCATTGAAGGTACCCTAATAAGCCCAGCCTGTTCCACTCCTAGCACAAGTTACACTCCAATGTTCCTTTCTTTTCTTTCTCTCTTTTCCATTTTCCTCCAATGATCTCTGAATCATGCCCCTTACAATTAACAAAAATTAAAAATTAAAAATACTATATACAGTCATTCATTGTCATTTGTGTCATCACCACCATTTGTGCCATTATTTGCACCACCACCATAAATTAAGGCATTCTGCCATTTTACTTCACATAGCTATTGTCCAATAATAAGGACATGCTACTATACATTAGGTATAGTATAATACTATGCAAAATAGTTGATAAATGTAGGTAGCTTGCTATTTATTACTCATTTTCTATATGAATTGAATTTTCAGGTGCTCAAAGACCTAATGGATGCACAAAGGTAACCATAGGGTTCATTTTCATCATACAGATTTTGGTGAATCATTAGTGGTATTCACTTGAAATTCTGGATGGCTGTGATGGCTGTAATGTGGCGCTGATTTGGTACTGAAATGTGGTAATGGCCCCATCAGAGTTCTAAAAATATGCCTTTCCTCAGACAATGCCGCCATTATTCTGCATGCCTTTTTGCCCTTGCTTGCTCTTTCAAGCTGGCCAGTAGCAGCTCAAAATCTTAGCAAGTACATTCCGGGGCATCATCCAATCCCTCAGTCCAAGTTGTCCAATCTATTTTGAAGCCTCCTGGCAGGATCACATGGGGAAAAGGAAAAGGCAAAGCCCTGGAGGCAACTGAACCACTACCCACCACATCCTCCAAATCATCAGTTCCAAGAGCTTCTAACATCATTTGGAACAAAGTCCATGTCCAGGAACTGCCATCAGTGCCTGGTATTCTGGCTTGTAACTTGCCCTGCTGACAGAAATGTCTTGTATCATGATCATAATCAACCTGCATCTACTCCCCCCCTTTCCTCCGACCAGCGCCCCTCTGGAAGACAGAAAAAGGACATCCATGCAGCAATTTCCAAGCACATCTTTGACAGCAAGGATCCTGATTATGCAGGTGACCTAGATACTACTAGGTTTACGTTATCCATCAGCAACCAATTGGCTGCATATGAGTTTCATCTTTAAATCTTTTGTATACTTTCCTAACTCCCCATTTGCCAGTGATCTACTAGCATGAAGTGCAACTATTGGAAATGGTGTGGCCAGCTCAAACAAACTGGCACTGGCATTTATCCTGATGATCCTGACCCAAATCTGATAAGTATGTATATCTAATGCCAACTCTTTGTATTCCTTGTCTTAACGTGATTTATCCAATAGGTTTAATCTGATCTAAATTTCCACACTACAATGATCTCGATGCAATCTGGTACAGGATTCCAGGGTTTGACAGCGACCTTGTTTCTTCTGATCCTATCATTGATCATGCTTGACACTTACTATCCCTTGTACAACTTAGCTCTGGCAGCAAGAAGACCAGATGGCATGGATGGCATGGAGGACGAGCTACAAGATGACTTGGACATGAACTTCAATGGAGTTGAAGGTATGACTGGCAGAGATGATGGCAATGAGTTTGATGGCACCAAAATGCAAGTTGATGATGGCATTGGCCAGCCATCCAATGCACCTCAGGATGGTGGACTTGGAGATGCTGTGCCACCAGCTGCCATTGTCAGCAATTCTATTGCTGGAGTATGGGTATGTATGCCAGTGGTTCAACTATGTAGCATATTGTTAATGATTCCTCCAGCCCCATTCAATGGTTTTGGGTTAAACCAGTACTGTTTAGGATAGTACCCTGATCAGTATGCCACACACCAGTGTGGGGTTGTCAACTAAGGTGTTCGGCAAGACGAGAATGCCATCCACAGACTCCAGGTCTGCCTTTCGTCAACAAACCCCTTATACACAACCCTTGCATTCTGCTTGTTCCTCCATGGGCATC
>JBBPOD010000898.1:0-13200 GCA_038091255.1 Tylopilus intermedius | reverse complement strand
TACGGGCCATCCGTCGTACGAGGTCACAAAGCTCGGCGTGGTCGTCAAGTTCCTCATGTTCAGGGTCCGTCGCAAATTGACTCTAAGGGGCGGCTTCCACGTTGGCACCACGTGGTGCTTTGATGAAGACGTCCCTCTCGAACCGTTCGCGGTTCGTGCGGGCACTGGGGCCGCCCTTCCGCCTCTCGCCGTCCCTGGGGAAGACGATGATTATGAGTATGCACTAGGTGTGGTGAACTTTGCGGCGTGTGCTGAACCCGCTAGTGATGATGGAGAGTTGCTGAAGGGGAAAAAGTACATTGGAGTATTGATGTCGAAAGAAAGGTGGGGCTGGGAGAAGCTTAGCACGGATCTTGTCCTCTCGCTGAATTGCTCGAGAGATATGAGATGCCAGCGGGTGAAGAGCATACTCCTGTTACATACCGTCAGGGACTACTAAATCAAATACACATGTACAACACTCCGGTGTGAACCTCAGGCCTCAGGTTTGGCCTTGTAGACATTGGTAGAGAACAAGGGATCGGCTTCGTCGAAGCGTAGTTCCACCGTCTATTCAGGTTCATCGACTATGGTACAAATCTCCGCTTTCCGCAGAGGAAAAGAAGAAGAAAGGGGACTAAAAATAAATGAAACAGTATACCGTGCACGCCAATATACAGCTCCAATAATGTTAAGAGGATATGGAGAGAAGTCACTCCGTCCTTCATGGCGAGTAGAAATGTAGATGGAGGCATGGAGACAATAGTCCTACGACGAGTTAGTCATGCAACGTAAGATATTATGGGACTCCGCTGAGTTCAGAGTTAAAATGTGGATAGTTAGGATGTGGATATGGTTCAAGACCGATGGTGGAGCCGGGAGAAGCTAGGGGGTATCACGAGAGCGGATGTGGACTTGGGCAGCCGACGCCTTCGTCATGATGTCGCAGACTCTGGAAAAGAAAGAAAGAAAGAAATGAAGAAATATCACGGCGGACTAGTCCCAATCAATGGTAATACCCCCGGGTCCAGGGGCAGCAATCCCGATGCCTCTGTCAGCTTCACGTTTCAGCCACTTAAGAGCGCGTTTGTCATCCTTCAGATACGGTTCTAGTTTCTCAAGACATTTTTTGTTATGATCCTGTATGAACGGATATCAAGTAAGCTGGCTCGCCCCCGATCTGTGAAAGTATCGCCGACGAGTACCTTGAGCCACTGCTTCTCTTCTTTGGTAAGCATATTATCTTTAACCATGCGGGTTTGGATCGGTACACAGGTAAGTCGTTCAAAGCCGAGCCAAATATCACCGCTGAACTCGCCCTTGGTCTACGTCCGTCTCATCAAGATGTCGTAAATGGCGATGATGAAGGAAGTTGACACACCTTCACGCGTCTAACGACCAAAGCAGACTCAATACGCATGCCCCACCTGCCCTCGAGGTCTGAAAGAAGTTTCCGTCAGCAAAGGGCGTTGACCTAATCAGTCGAGCGGGAGAACGCACAAAATCCGGGTTCATTGGTGATAACGTGGCCTGGTGCGAGAGGAACGTTGCTGGCAAAGCCGTGTGGTCCTTCGTGAACACTCAAGAAGGATCCAAATCCGTGACCCGTGCCATGCTGCAGATAACGTTAGATGGCCGTGAGGGAAAACGAGGTTATACATACGAGGTAGTTAAGGCCATCTTTCCACAGGGCGCGGCGGGCAAGGACATCTAATTGCAAACCAGTAGTTCCTTCAGGAAAGACGGCACTATCGATGGCAATCTGGGGTAAAGATAAGTGATGTGTGGAGAACTGATCGATGAAGCGAAGCGCCATTGACGTACGTGTCCTTGCAGCACGCGTGTGTAAGCTTCACATTGGTCTTGTGATGGTCGACCAAAATGGACAGTGCGAGTTGTGTCACACGTGCCGTCTCGGTACTGGCCACCGGAGTCACTGGGGTAATAGAAGATTCATAAGTGTCGGAGATATGAGCAGCAGCCTCGAGCACCTACTTCAAGTAAGGTGTTTCTCGATCAATCATTCTGGCGTTCCCTTTTGATGGCGAATAATGTGGTAGAGCTGCCAGGGTCATCAAGAACAAATATAGGATACACCAGAAAAATCGCGCACCCGCGTTAGGACCGCTAGCAGAGATATTCTCGTAGGCGAGGCCCCAATAATGCTTGTTCTGCCTCCTATATTCCGTGAGGCGCCATGCGGCTTCCCACTCTGTGATCTCGTAGCCTTGTTGAATTTTGTGCTCCAGCCAGGCAAGCCATTTAACCTGGAGAGGAATGACGTGAGGGTGATGAAACCAATGAGGTACTGACGGGACACACGTAGGCAGCTCCATCACGTAGATATGCACGCCGCAAGCCATCTAACTCCACTTCATTCTTGACAGCCTTCATGGTGTCAACGTGGGAAGGCATGACGGTGTAGCGGAAGTGGGTCAGCATGAGCGATATGGCGTAGGATGTCTCAGGGCATAGAAGAAGTTTTCCCTCGCCCCATTCCCTTCGTCGAAGGAACGGCCAAAGATCATTATACTCCCTTCTCTCCACCTTGAGAGAGCGCAAGTAATCTTCGGTGTCGTCGGTGAGCTTGACCGCATCCAGGAACAGGATGACTTTGTCGAGGGAAATGAACAAGTATGAGTAGAAAAGAGGGTTGAAAGGGATATCGGATCCGCGCAAGTTCAATAGGTATGCTGGTGGAAATCGTCAACATGATGATGTACAATTTTGCAACTATTTACATACCAATGCTTGAGAGTGAGGTAATAAGAGTTCCAACATGCATCTGCGCTGCCGTTGGTGGCGACTTCGAGTATGTGGGAACAGCTGGCGGCTGTGTTCGTACCCATTGTCGCACTTCGGAAAGCTTGGAGGATGCATCCCGACCGGTGAAGTCCAGTGATTGCATAAAGATCGGGTCCCTGGAGCGCTGTGGCTTCTCCTTCCAGATGAGGTCGATGAAGTTCTGAGGAGGGAAGACCAACTTGGATGCTTTCGTGTTCAGCTTGGCGATTAATTGTGTCGCCTTTTCGTGCGAGACCATTCGGGCATCGATACCAATCTTGGCGTCTTTAACGCGATCCTACAATCCACATTCAGGGCGGTCATCTGAAACTAGTGCAAATCACTTACTACCAGCCATTCGCTCCAGTCCTTTGGTGCATCAACGGCACCCGCTGGGATAAGATACCAGTTAGAATCCAATTCTTCGCGTGCTTGCAACCAATATCGGGAGTCGGTAACTAGATAAGCTGCGGTCTTGGAGACGATGGCTTGACCCGCACTTCCTGTGAATCTGGGCGCCATGTGAGGTGGTGAAAAATACGGCCTGACCACAGATATACTCACCCAGAAATCCATTCTCTACGCTTGTCACTGGAAGCAACATATTCACATTGATGTGGATCCTCGGAAGGAATTACACTGGACGTAGCCACATGATAAGGTGGTATGGAGCGAAATGGAACCATCCACTCACTAGTAATCAAGACTATCCTTCACCATCAATCTGCGGATTTGCTCCAGTCTGTCGGTCGTGTTGACACGTTCCTTGATCGAAGCAACTTCGCCCATCTTGCGCTCCAAGGCAGACCCGACGAGGGTGCTTGATGAATCATTTGAAAGGAAGGCAGGGCGTTTGCTACCACTAGACCTTGAAGAAGTGCGGGTAGGAGAGTCATATTGTGGAGGAGATTTTTGCGAGTTGACAGACGGACTCCTTTCCAAAAGGTCTCTTTCCCGCTCCTTCACCTTGCCCACTCCCCATCCATAACCCCATTTCCCGGATCTCTTTGAATCGGCCCGAACCAACCCAGGCTTGCTGGCAATGGGCGATGATTGAGAGAGCCTAGAGTTGATATTTGGGAGCGGTGCAGTATCGTAGGCCTCTGAGTCCGAGTCGAATTCGAGTTTCTCGGGGTCGGAGAGCGTCCGTGTGGTCGAGTACGATCCTGAGCGTACGAGACGAGTAGGTTGGCGTGAACGATGAGAGGTAAAACTCTCAGAACGGCGAGAGCGGTGGGAGCGGTTATCGGACTGGTGTGATGCGACCTCAGACTTTTCCGAGTCGGTACGGATGAGTGGGCTTGCTTCTCTGAATCTGGGCTTTTTCGAGGCAAAGGGGAAGCACATTGGAGGCGGCGGGGGCGGTGGAGGAGGAGGCGGGGCCATGTTGTCGAGGGAGAAGTGGTGGTTAGCCCTAGGCTGGCCCGCGAAGGAGAACTTGGGATCACACACGAGGCAAGCTGGCCATAGGGTCGGGAGTAAAATTGACCTTGAAGGCAAGTGGCTCTGTAGTGAGAATTGCTGACAAATAAACCCCAAATATGGGTTGCTGCTGTCAGCAAACTCGGGAGCCCGCTTCTGTTCCCGCGTGATCCTACCAGAATGATCCTTTAGTTCCCCGGCCACCAATAATGAAGCGCAGAGCTGTACAAAACCATGCTGTTTGGATCCGTTCCATTGGGACGAGTTCGCCGCTATGAATGAACGAGCGATTCGTGGACCCTTCTCGCCTCAGTGGCAAGTGCCCGTCTGAGTCGATGAACGGCCCGACAAACGAGGCGCTGCCGAGAACGGCTGACAGACAGCGAGGCTAAACCATGAAAATGGCTCGTTACACGTGTATCACGAATTGATGAGCCCTCGGACCTACCCGCGGGGGAGGCCGTGGGACTGATTGACGGGAACACGAGGCAGCAATGATGACCTCCACGGTAGGTCGCTACTCGAGTGCGGGCCCTCAAGCCGAAAGGTTGCATTCCATTCATGTTGCTCGCGTGAATATGGAAGACTTCCATCCTAAATCCGGGGCGTAAGATGTATTAGATAAGTCATGAGCAACAAATCCACGATCTGACCGTTAAGTGCAAACCTGAGGCTGCCACAAGCTCCACACTCATGCATATCGGAGCAAGTAGAGCTGAAAAACTGTGCAAGGATTTCAAAGCCAAAGGGGGACATATGATCGTTCTAGGTCAGGTGTGGATAGAGGAAAATATGAATACTGCATGAGGTATTCGCATGTAAAATTGGTATTCACAAATCTGACCAAAATAGATGAAGGTATATCGAGGATCGATGGGTAGCATAGGAGGAGCGGTTTCGAAGATGCTGCCACATTCAAGTTCTTCGCTGTATCTATCATTTAGTACCCACAGGGCTGGGAATGCATGATAGTACTTGCAAGAAAAAAAGGACACAGATACGAGTAAGCATAGGAGGTCGCAGTAACGGTTATGATCTTCTGGCGTATCAAGCGACTGTGTACTGATCCTCGGCAAGCGCGGTGTTGATCGGTGCGCAGCTCTGCGCTCTGCCTTCATGGCGCTTAATACCGATTTTGCATGCGAGAGGATGAGTTGGTTGTTTTGTCTAAATACTTTGTAATTTGTTGAAGAAAGGGGGATAAGGAGGGAAGGGATCAGCTCAGAGTGACGATGGAACATAGTGGAGGTGACAAGGCTAGGCAAGCATCGGAGCAGCGTGTGCGTCGCGGTCGTCTGCGGGGCGAAGTCACGTGCTTTGACTTTTGAGCATCCGACCAACTCAGTTATTCATACTAACATTGTACTAGAAACTACATTCAAGTTGCTACACTTTCGGGGGTTTTGCTACAACTTGTTACCTGACTTACGGAGAGCTTTTTTCAGCTGTTTAGGCAAGTGATCACTTGACTCTATGGGGCACGACAGTATGGTGCAGAGCATCATGCAAGCTCCGAGACTCCGGGTTGGGCGTACCCGCTTCCCCGAAGTTGCAGGCCTGTGACGCTTGTCCCTGACCGAAAGCTTACCGCAACGGAAACAAGAAGGTAAAAACCTCTCAAAGATTTCCCTGACCACGTTGTGACCCTCTTTCATTCCAACAGGAATCAGCCCCGGAGACCGCGCTATGGCCGATGGTTCGTCCAGGGGCTACTTATCCTGTGCAATGATCGTTCCTCGCAGAGTTTGGAACGAGTGTTGCGATCAAATCGGTTGATTTCTGCTCCCACTCAGATATCCGCCTTCTTTTTGCGACACCCGTTTTCGGCTTTGCTGATTCGGTGCAATGCAGGTGTTCGTGGGGAGACCGTTGGAGTCGTGCAACGGGGCAGGTCCCGTTACTACATACCGTTCGACCCGTTCCATGAGACTGCTGATGGGCCATAGCTCTGAGCCACGTTCCAGAGTTCATTGGAGGTTTGGTATTGAAGCATGCTATCGCATGTCCATTTCGTTCTGGATGTGTCTAATCCTCGTACAATTTCTCAAGGCAATTCAAAATCAAAAAGAAAGGCTCGGCCAGGCGCCTCTTTACATAAGTAAGTGCCTGTGCAGATATACATCTCTGTTTGCTCCGTGACCTTTGGGTGAGCTTTATCCCGAATTTACCAAAATGTCATACGTCGGAGGAGACATCCTCAAGATCTTCCACCTTCTCCACTAATCGCCGTCTTCTAATTCCAAGAGGGATACGAAGCGCTATCCAGGGGACGACATCTTTGATGGTCGCGTTCGAAGTTGTAGTTGGACAAGCGGCTTCCAGGTCATCCACTGGTATCCTCGTCCTTCGGTCCAGGCTACGCGTACAGCAAACTCGCTCGCTGAGCAGGCGACCATCAGTTCGTCGAGTGCGATAGAAATGTTCCAAAATTACTGTATGTCAACCGTGCAGATTCTGTCCGTCAAGTTTATCAACGACGTCTCCTCCCTAACCTGGACCATAATCAAATTGTCCGTCGTAACATGTCTGTATTGCGTACGCCCCACCGGAGCGAGCAAAGGGGGGCCAAATGGCTGCTTGAGTCGAAAGACGAACCGGAGCGCTTGCGTCGCATCATCAAATAAAGGTCCTCCTTACGAGAAATCCTCAGGCTTATCGAGGAGATTGATCCACGAATGAATGAGCAGTGCACCTCTTGTCCAAAATAACTCGTCCTTCGTCGTGATCTCTACATCTCCAAGCGTGGGGGAGGTCCAACGATAAACAGGGAGATCAGTGTCGGCATCGAGTTTGGAGAGAGGGAAGTTATTTTCTCGACTTGCTCCTCATCTACCCCACATTGTCCTAAGTACCCTTGGCAGCACTTTTTACAGACCAATTTCCCGTACAAGGAAATTGCTCTGTAAGACCTTTTGAATTCGAAAAAAGTGCTGCCTGAGGCGTTCAAACGCCCACAAGACAGAAGAAAGGAGAACCCGCTACTACCGTGACTCGTGAGTCACGGTCCGTGACCGTATCAGGGATAAGCAATATGCTGTGCTACTAGTAGGCAAATTTATCGGCAAGTTTGTTCCTAAAACTTGCCATCGAACAAGGCCGAGCAAGGACCCCGCGTGCGTCCCAGCATGACTCTGATTTAGCTTAGTATGTATGTCGCTGGATTAAATTGAAACTGCATGATGAAATCGTTTCTTCGTCAGGATAGGCTTGACAGCTCTAACTCATCATAGTCGTCTGGGTTGTTCACTCCACGATAAGAAGCGCGAACTCAGAGGGGGCATGTGTCTGATTCATGCACGGACACTAATAAATATGCCATCCCCACGGGTCACGATAGGCTGGACGCACATGCACGTTCCGTGTGGCGCGTTTTGAACCTTCCGTGACGTTGAGTGTCCACACGAATATCGGTATCAGCGATCCTTGAAGCGATGCAAGTAGTGCTCGCAAATCATATGTTCCGACTCCGGCGTCCTCCAGTAAGCATGCTCACCAACTTGAAGGAGTGGTGTTTCATTTCATTCTCTTGACTCTGCAAATGCCAGAGATGCACAGGACGGGCCTGAATCAGTGATGATATTCATCGTCAATCAACTTTGGTGAGACCACGACAAACGTTATATCGATGAATGTTCGACTTTCCTCTTCAATTTTGGACTTGGACATGTCTAGATCACGCTATAGTCTCGGCCACACGGACTCTATACGCTATCGGCTAAATGGACGGAGATGGACGGTTGAAACAGGTGTCGCCCAAGATTGTACACATTCGCCTGTTATGCCTGACGATATGCCGCCGCGATGCCCGGAACTGGGGTGTTGTGTGAACCCAGACCTAGCTACGCTAAGATCTGCCTCTACGTGTGTAGAGTTAGCAACTCAGTGCCAGGTATTACACCTCGTGGAATCGATTTATCGCCCGGCTGTGCTAGTATTATCACGGTATTCGGTCAGTAGTGGTCCAACTTGTGCTTCATCTGGGTCCAGCATATTGAAGTCGAACATCACAATAACAACAGGGCCGATAATGCCGGTCAGCTATTCAAGTTGGTATATTAGCCTGAAGCCGGGCTGGGCCGTGTAATGACACCGTTTCCGAGTCATAGTCAGGTTGGGCTGGACGGCTGTAGTATTCCAAGGACAAGAGGTGCGGACTCAGAGCCCGCACGCATGCATCTGATACTGTATCCCCTGCTAGTTGACATGCAATGCCTTCAATTGGTGACTCAGGTTGTCTACATGGAACACTCCGCGTTTCGAACCTTCCGTTGCAGTAATTATCTACACTATCAATAAGGTCTCGCCAAACAGCATAATTCCACCACGTCGCCCAACATGAAGCCATTTTCTACGTACTCTCTCGGTCTTCTCGCCTTGTCTTCCACCGCTTTGGCCCATTTCGCTGTTCCAATCAAGAAGATCCGGGGTACCGGAGCGTTTCTCAAGGGTGCGCCGGATGCGGGTCGTGCTCGCATCGAATCTTTGAAGAGCAGTACCTCCAGTGTGTCGCCGACTTCCCCCATTACAAACATAGGACTAGGTTACACGGCAAGTGTTGGTATCGGCAATCCTCCAACATACTATGACCTCGTTATCGACACGAGTAGCGCCAACACCTGGGTCGGGTGAGTGTAAACGACGTATTGAGGCGATGCGAAGTATGATTGTTGTTGCAGCGGTCTCAGGCCATATGTTCGGACGTCCTCCAGTAGGCGTACTGATGAAGAAGTAACAATTGTGTATTTTGACCCGTTGAAAGGTCCCGCTGCTGTCATGAAGGGACATGAATGTAAGAACTCCATGGCTAAGTACACACTTGATCATAGCCTAACAGTACACAGATGCCGACACGCTGACTCTTGCACCTGACCTCGTTATCGCCGACCAATCGATTGGCGTGGCATATAACCTTTCTGGCTTTCTCGAAGTCGCACTGGCTGATGGGACCATTGGTTTTGGGCGCATGGGACTTTCAAGGGGAACACTCTCTCCCAACAAAAATTTGATGGTCTCACCGGTAATGAACAATCTGGTGTCAGAAGGCATCATTGAAGAGGAAATACTCGGTATTTCCTTTGCACCTGCAGAATATACTGAAAAAAGCGAGTAATCCATACCCAATGTTCTCTGTCAATCATAATAACCTAAGACATGTAGATGGTGTACTGACTTATGGTGGCGTCAATTCAAGCTTTGTATGGATCTTTCCTTGCTTCATGCCCTCCTAGATTGGCTCATTGGGCTCTCGTGACAGTACGTAGGCGAATTGACGTATGTTCCTTTGAGAATGGCGGGGGCTCAGTTTTCCAATTACTGGGAAATCGACATCAAATCATGCAAACTCGGTGACCGTACGATCATCTCGATTTCTGCTGGCGGAATTATCGACACCGCTGTTTCGCGTATGTTTTTTCTTTCCCTGCCATGTTTGAGCTTGAATGTCACACCTAACAGTGATTCACCTCGCGCGCGACTTATTTAATCAATATGTACAAGCAATCCCAGGAGCCAAGTTAGATTCAGAGTCGGGGCTTATTGAGATTCCGGAATCTTCCATCAAACAAATGCAGCCCCTCACCTTTGTAATCGGGGATCGAGAGTTCACCCTTGATGGCACTGCTCAGCTGGTTCCGCAAGACCAAAATATCGTGTGGGGTGGAGTTGAGGGGAAATACTACAGTTTAATCAGTTTCCTGAGCACAAATAGTGGGGACTCAGTGGATGGATGGGATTACACACTCGGACTACCGTTTTTGGAAAGGTTCTACACGGTTGGTAACGGTCTGTCTCTCGGAGGGCTCATACTCATTGATCATCTTTTGCTAGGTGCTTGATACACGCAACGAACGTGTGGGATTCGCTCAGACGTACGTTTTCTACTTCAAGTTGTTGGATTCCGTAATCTGAGCTTGATTCGTTAACAGGACTTTCACATAAACAACCCATTGAACCCGCCAATGACGGGGAAATATTTAAGTCGTCTTCATGCTTGGCCCTCCGTGGCACAGTGACAAAGCCCATCCCCCCACCTCCCGCCCAAGCTTATTTCGTATGACCATACAATGATACATTGTGTTTCGTACATGTATCATGATATGTAACAAATCACAAATTGGAGCGAGTAAGTGATGACAGGAACCACAACGCAATGATATACAGACATGTCAAACTACCCAAGGACGAGACCATTGATGTGCTCACAGGAGATGGGCAACAGGGAATAGAAACCTGTTGTTAGATGCGCCGGATCACAAAGTGGGCGAGTGAACTTCATCCGGATTCCGTATGACACCTAGTAAAGGGTCACATCCGTGAAGGCAACGGTATACCAAATCATCGAAGCGGCCATCAACAAACCGACCATGGCGGAAAATCAGCACAAATAATCCACCACGAAAATTCGGCTCATCACGCCGCACGAAAAGCTAGCCCTGAAATTCTTACCCATCACACCAAATTTTGCTCGACATGTCACCTTTTTTCTTCTACTGTATATCGACTGTACGGACACTATCCATCAACTCGCTCAATGACGCCTCCTCGCGAATTTGAACCATGATCAAAGTATCTGTCGCAACCCGTCTATACTGCGCGCGTGCCACCGGAGAAAGCAGCAGTGCCCCAAATGGCTGCCTCAGCCGAACCACGAGCCGCAAGGCACGCGTGGCAAGATCGTACAGAGTACCGCCGCACGAGAAATCCTGGTCGAGAAGGGGACTGATCCATGGGTGGATGAGAAGCAGACCTTCCATCTCAGAGAGATCATCTCTGGTCTTGATCTCTACCTCCCCAAGAGTGGGTGTCATCGCACGGTAAACGGCCAGTTCGGAGTCTGCATCGAATTCAAGTTCCGAGGGATGATCGAGGTTCGTGAGGGGGAAGACAATGCCAGGAAGTCTGAGTCGACCAGCGACAAGCGACAGCGGAGGGAGGTCGTACAACCGCTCGTACAGTGCAACGGCAAGGGAGAAGTCGGGGGAAGATGAACGCAATGCCGAGATCATGCTATCCATCTGGGCTGCTTCAATGGTTTGTGGAACATGTGGCGGAACCATTGGGTTATAAACGGTGAGATCGGTAGGGAGATAGCTATGTTGGCTACCTGAACTTCCGGTCCATGCGAGAAGTGTGACATTGTCGGAACGCGTTAGGATATGCTCCAGGAGACGACCGACTGCATGGTTACCCTCTCCATACATGACAGGGAGTGCGACATTGAAAATGCCAAACAACGAGTAAGCGATATCTTCTTCGCGGGTGGTTTGACGCATGGACGCCAAATACAGCTTATCGCGAACCCTGTTTAACCCTGGCCGCAGAGTTGCAAGCTTCTGTCCCGCAATTTTCATTGCTAGTTCCATCTCCGAGAGTATAATAGGTGATTCTTTGTGGTTGAAGAGGTCCAAACCAAGGTAAGGCTTCCAATCCGCCGTGTAAAACTGGACGACTTTGGAAGCAATATATTCCTGGTAGGTCCACCCACGAGTGTTCCAAATGCTCTTCCAAAGGCAGCCGAACTCCTGTGACTCTGAGAAGACCCCAAGCAGGTGAACGATCGTGAGGGACGACCCACGATACCACCGGAACATAGAGATCAGAGATTCTTGTTGCACCCCCTTGTCCAGCTGGTTGATACAACACGTGTCGCTCCATGCCCACGCGAAGCGAAGAGAGCACGCAAGTTTGCAGAAATTTTGCAGCTTGTCGTTGGCTGGGGTCGGCGGTAGTTTGTAGACTGGGATCTTGTCGACTTCTTGGAATGTGGGTTCGTTGGGTTCCCACCTGTGAGAGAACATCACATATTGATAGAACTCTTCCACTTCTCTGCGAATACGCGCTTGGTCCAGTCGTGTCGTCATCGAGGAGCGTAACTCGTCGTAAACCGGAAGTTCCTCGAAAGCCGTTGCTTGGTGCGTTTTATCGTATAGACGACCAGTCACGGTGTCAATTAAGACACGTGGCATGTGGCGTATAGTCTGCTCGACCACCATTTGGATCGTCGGTGTAGCATCAACATACTGAAAACGAAGGTCTAAAAACGAGATTAGATCAATACGAACTTGTGGCATCGAGAAAATGGCTCACCCTGAACGTGCGGATCAGTGGACTCCTCGAGCTTCGAAAGCATTACTTGGAATGCTTTGAATGCTTCGTTGTAACGTCGCATGTTGTGCAACGCAGCGTACTTCCACTCGTAACCTTGGTAGGCTATTGGATTGAGCTCGGTAACCTGGGTATATTGAGCAACTGGGGTCCGGTTTGACATCCAATCCTTACCTCGACCGCATCAAGCAACACCTCCTCCCACAAGTCAATGGATGCTCGCGATTTGCATCGCTTGAGGAGAATATGTTGATTCGATTTGAGTGCCAATGCATCGGAGTACCACTTTATGGACGCGTCATAGTTCTTGGATTCCATGGCGGTGTCTCCCAGATTCTCTAATCTAGAGACACACCTTACTCGGAAATCTGAGGAGAGCTTTAAATGATTTCCACATACGTTGTTTGAATGCCTTACCGCGTTCCCACTGCGCCCGCTGAATATCGCTACTCGGCGCCTCTTCAAGCTCGTCCTGCATGTGTCGGAAGCAATCGACCGCCTCCTTGACGCGACCATCCCCCTCCAGTATGTCGCAAGCCACGCGGTGGACGACAAACCTCGACTGCTTAAACTAAACCAAAAGTGTCAGTCGCTGGTTCCTTGCTGTTTTGTATAACCTACATGTGTAGCCGCAGTCAACGTTTCATGCACTGAGCCAGAAACCAACATTAGGCTGGTCCACTTGATTAGCACAGTATTCGGGGTCGAAGGACTGAGGGACAATGCACTAGAATAAGCTGAAACTGCATTGTTTGGCTTCATGGCGTGCGATGCCTGGTCCCCGACTCTTTCCAGCCTCACGACACATTGTTTTATAAACCCTAGTGGAAATGGAAAGGCTTAAATAACCTATTCTAATCGGCAATGCCAGAACTCACCAGCAAGCCAGTCGCAAAGAAACTTGTTGGGTCT
>JBBPOD010000897.1:0-13211 GCA_038091255.1 Tylopilus intermedius | reverse complement strand
GCAGGGTTGCTAATCGGAAACGTTTCGGGATCCCTGGATTCGTATCGGACATCAGTGTCTTGCTTGTGAGGCACATCAAAAACGCGTGCGTCGTGTCCCTGCTTGCTTGAAACTCGCCTTGTGCTCAACGAACCATCGTATAGCATACCAGGACTCAAACGAAATGTTGAGCAATTACTAGGCTCTTGCTTGCGAGACATCGGTAATCTACCCAAGCCGTTGGATGCTGATCCTCAGATTGAGGTCCTCGATCGAGTCAATGCCTTTTGCGATGCCTTTAGAGGTGCCGTTTCAGGTGCCAATTTGAAGACCCTCGCCCAGCGGAACCGAGCGATTTATACGATATTTGCTCGGGAAATTCGAGGCACCTCTCCTGATTTCCGTCCCTTCGACGAGCCCACGGATTACCAGCGGATTGAGGTGCTCGATGTTGAAGAGCGCGAGGAGGACAGGGATTTTAGAGTAAAGACGATGGGCGTGTATGACATCCGGAAGACGATCGCAGAGTCGGTGTCCTTACCAATCATCTTGTCAGGTTTTCTTACGCACAGTATAGGTCGACTGCGTGGGAGCTTCCCGGGAATATTCCGTATGAAGCCAAGATCCGTCTTATCCACCAATTCACGGACCTGTGGCCTCGGCCCGCGAAGAAGTGCTTGGCATGCATAAATGACGTGCTCGATGATGTCGTTCAGGAATTCGTCAGGACGCATTTTGGTCGATTCAAAGTGCTCAAGGATTTGATCGCGTACGTCATTCATAGCGTTATAGTGAATTTTCGTTGTTGACGCGCTCTCATCTGTAGGAATTTTATGCGGCCCGACATCGAGGCATGCAAGGAAGAAGCAAGGATCGCGGTCAACAAGACCTTGGAAGTGGAGATTAGTCCGATCTTCGTTCAGAACAAGCAAGATTATAACGAACTTCGTGACAAATGGTTGAACAAGTTCCGGGGGGCCCGCCGAAGTCCTGAACAATACCGTGACTCCAGCCCGGAAGGAGTCGGATTAGCACCGTCGACCAGATCGGCTAATAATGCAGAAAGTCATGCCCTGTCGTATCTATCTCAAGCAGGCTATGGGAATCTTACTGTGGACGACTTGGTACGCCTGACTCCCCGAGACCGATTTGAGGACGAGCTCAGCGTGATGGCCGACGTCCGTGCATACTTTACCCTCGCATGCAAGGTACGAACGATTCAAAGGGACCCAATGCATGAGAATCTAACGACATCCTTACAGCGGTTCGTCGATCACGTCCCACTGACGATTCACCAGTCCCTACACCTGGCACTGGCAGAGAAATTGTCCGTCAACCTACTCAGTCACCTCATAGGCGACGCGAATGCGTCGGGAAACTTTGCCGATCGTATGAAAGAACTGGTGAGCGAGGATCCGGCCATTGGAGAGCAGCGCACTCGGCTAGAAGCGACGAAGGTCCGACTGCTGGAAATGAAGAGAAGGCTTGCCACCTTTGCTGCGTAGGTCTTTGTAGATAGCAAATCTGAGACGTCTTGTTCATGTCTATTCAGGGCTTTCGTGTATGATGATACACCTGCGCCCCCACTGGCAGCGCCGGATAGCAGGGAGCTTGCCAACCCTTTTGTGTAGGTCTTTGTAAATGGCAAATCTCGTCTTGTTCATGTCTATCTAGGGCTTTTGTGGATAATGATACGCCTGCGCCCCCTACGCCGGGTAGGAAGAGCAACATGAAGGGGGGCAAACCGAAGAGAGTGGACCGAAAGTGAAGCTCAGGTGGGAATGGAAATTCAGCCTTGGGGCTGGGACGTCCCCAGAGGGCCGTACCATACTATCAATGGTGTCTTCTCTACGTGTTTTCTAAACGACTCGAGTGTCCATGCCATCTCCTAGTACCCCCCCCATTTCACGTGCCTCCCATAGCGAAACCCCAATTACCGCAAGAAAATGACATCTGACTCAGTAGCGTTACAAGTACTATCGGTTCTGACGGTGCTGAAACACACTTATATAAATCTCTAGCTCAGAGATTTAAGTTGTCGGTACTCGAGCTTCGCTCGTGTCCATACGTACCCGTTAATTTGAAGAGACTGATTCACGACAGTGAATTTAAACCGATGGACCCGGGCCGGAGATATACCAACCCGAGGCGGTTGTGTACAGCGGGCTACATAGTACACTGAGCTTTCCACATCCATTTGAAGAGTGCATTTTGAAAACGGATACGAACCACTAAGCCACGTGAAGAAATGTTTGAGCGTCGGCAGCCACTTCGTAAACCGGGATATGTAGCTCGTACTACTTACTCAACTAGCGGCATACTACTGGAGGTCCCTCACGTAAAGATTCATCAGCCTGTTCTCGGCTGATTTAACCATCGGCTCTACGTTCCGACGATCGGATAGCTGTTATCTAGAGTACGCACCGCATTGTTTCATGCACGATTGACACGGACGTCGGTACGGTATTCGACGAAAAGGCGACGGTGTACTGTCAGGAATTACCCTCGCACTGGCAGCTCATCGCCCGCACCACCCGAATGTGGCGTAACATCTGCAAGACATCCTGAGAAGGCCGAGGTAGAAGACGTTGTACAGCGGTGGGATGCATTTGAAGAATGCTTTGGGCCTAGTGGGTGGCGCGATCGTTGTCAACGGTGGTGTTGTCAGTGCTGCCGATGATACCGAGGTCTGCCACTGGCTGTGAGTCGGGAGACGAATCGTACGGCCCGAGGGCAGCTGAGGCGACCAGAGCCTGAGGAAGAAACAGTGGAGGGGAGTGACTCGGAAATTCCTCGTCCAAATACTAGTAGATGCTTACTAGTCCAGGTGAGAGTTGGAGAGGACGAAAGAAAGAAACCCACTTCAATTTGGTCATGAAAGACTGAATTCTGAGTCTGGCAATCCATACCTCAACCAAGCCTGGCCTATTGGAGTGTCGGATACTTGGACAGAGGAGCAGAGCGGATGGTATCATTGGTGTGACATGTGCCAGTGGTCTACCAGCCTGAGTAGGGCGCGTCCTTCAAGTTACTAGTAGGGTCCGTGGAAGATCACCTCCCCAGTGTGTGACATTGTACAATTCCGACATACTGTGGTGACTTTAGGCTGGAGCAGAAAGATCGGCCGATGGAATCCTAATTCAACCTTGTACTATACTAAGCATGTCGAGTCATAGCTAAAATTTCTCGTTACACTTGCGAAATCAAGTCATTCTCCGTCCAGTACAATGGCAGCCGATGCGCTCTCCAGAGTGTTGGCTAGGCTACAAAATCTTCCGTCGATATCCTTGCCAACCGATTACCCGAGACCAGTTGGGACCAACAAGCTCATCGAGGCTGCCCACACCGCAGATCTCTCTGACCAAACCTCCCTCGCCTTGCTCAAACTCGCTCTCCAGATCCACGATGGCGACGCGGAAGACGACGATGCGCAGAATCCAGACAGTAGCCCTTCCGCGTTCCACCTCCTCCTCGCCGCTTTCACCGTTTTGTTACATCGCTACACCGGCGATACCGACATCGTCATCGGTTCTTCGTCCGCCGCCGCCAGCGCACCTCTGGTTCTGCGATTGGCTGTCGATCCGTCCGACCCTTTCCGGTCCATCGTCCGTCGCGTTCAGCTGGTTGAGAAAGAAGCAGAGGCAGACGTCCTACCCTACGAAACCATCGTCCAAGCCATACGCAAGGACAAAGAGGATACATTAGAAAATACCCGCCCACTCTTTCGTGTTCGCTTCTTTGATGAAACTGACCAACCTCGCGAAAACTTCATCCGCTCCACCAGTCTCACATCCGACCTCACCATCTTCGTCACGCGACCGCCCACGACGACTCGCTCTTCCCTTGCTCCCCGCATTGCACTCCGCATCCTCTACAACTCTCTACTTTTTGGCCCTGTCCGTATCTCGTTCATCGTTGATCAACTCTCAGCGTTGCTGCGAAATGTCTCGGCGAACCCTTCCGCGCTCGTAGGATCAGTGCCTCTATTGACCACCAGTCGAAGGGTTCATTTGCCAAGTCCGACTGCAGACCTCCATTGGTGTGATTGGAAGGGGGCGATAACAGACGTTTTCTCGCGCAATGCAATCCACCGGCCAGATCGGCCATGCGTAATCCAGAGCATTTCTTCCACGACTCCAAATGGTAACCAAGACGCACGCACCTACACGTACGGTGATATCAGAAGAGCATCGAACATCCTGGCACATCATCTTCTGCAAGCGGGTATCAAACGTGAGGAAGTCGTAATGATCTATGCGTATCGAAGCGTGGAACTCGTCGTTGCCGTCATGGCAGTTCTCAAAGCTGGCGCGACGTTCTCGGTCATTGGTGTGTTGCTGGCTTATGTACCTGACTCGAACGAGCAACTCACACGCTGTTGATCAGATCCTGCTTACCCTCCGTCGCGGCAACAAATCTATTTGCAAGTCGCTCAGCCTCGCGGGCTTATTGTGCTAGCAGGGGCTGGGAGGATTGGGCCGAGCGTTCGAGAGTTCCTCTCAAACAACCTCAAGATTCGAGTCGAAGTTCCTGCACTCGAGTTTTCTTCAACTGGCGGAATCCTTGGCGGCGTCGTTAATGGCACCGACATCCTCAAATCGCGTTTGCACCTTTCAGAAACCGATCCGAACGTCATTCTCGGGCCTGATAGCATCGGAACCTTATCCTTCACGAGTGGAAGCACGGGCATTCCGAAAGGGGTGAAAGGACGTCACTACAGTCTGACTCACTTCTTCCCCTGGATGGGCGAGAAATTTACTCTGGGCGAATTCTCCAAGTTCACAATGCTCAGTGGCATCGCTCACGACCCTATTCAACGAGATAGTGAGTGTGGAAAGTCTTTCAATGGCACCTTCTCACCCCTCATCTAGTCTTTACCCCCCTCTTCTTCGGCGCCGAGCTCTACGTACCCACCGCAGATGACATTGGGACACCCGGTCGGCTCGCAGAATGGATGGATGAGAACAAAGTTACTGTCACTCACCTGACCCCAGCAATGGGTCAACTTCTTTCCGCGCAGGCTACCCGGCAAATTCCTTCTCTCTGCAGCGCCTTCTTCGTTGGTGACGTTCTGACTAAACGCGATTGTCTTCGGCTGCAGTCCCTCGCTGCCAACGTCCGCATCATCAACATGTACGGCACTACGGAAACTCAACGCGCTGTCTCGTATTTCGCTATTCCCCCCGTGTCTGTAGATCCCACTTTCCTTGCTACCCAAAAAGACATCATGCCTGCTGGTGAAGGCATGATCGATGTCCAACTCCTCGTGGTTAACCGATCTGACAAGAACGTTCCATGTGGGGTAGGCGAGGTTGGGGAAATCTATGTACGCTCAGGCGGCTTGGCGGAGGGGTACCTCGACCCTGAGGCATCCGCTGAAAAATTTGTTTCAAACTGGTTCGCCCCATCACCCTCGCCATGGAAAGACACGATCCTGCACCCACGCCAGGGTCTCGCTGGGCCTGAGTCACGGCATTGGAAGGGTATTCGCGATCGGATGTACAGGTCAGGCGATCTGGGACGCTATCTGCCTGACGGTCGTGTCGAGTGCACCGGGCGCGCCGACGACCAGGTCAAAATTCGTGGTTTCCGCATCGAGCTTGGCGAAATCGATACGTTGATGAGCCAACACCCGCTCGTTCGTGAAAACGTGACGCTTGTGCGGCGAGACAAGGACGAAGAGAAGATACTTGTCAGCTACATCGTTCCGTTGGAAGGCGCGCAGTTGAACGGTTTCACGAGCGAGCTCAGTGATGGTGAAGAAGCCGACGGTATCGAGAGCATACCAAAATATAGACGATTGATCAAAGACATTCGAGAACATCTCAAGAAAAAGTTGCCTAGCTATAGCATTCCTACATGTACGTCGACGGGAATCATGGTCGCCCTTTAGTTAACCCTTTGATCAGTGTTCGTTCCTCTTCATCGCATGCCCCTCAATCCCAATGGCAAAATAGACAAGCCTGCGCTTCCCTTCCCAGATACAGCACATGCCCACGTAGCCCGCGCCGAACACAAGGCTGCCTCCAAGGACAAGAAAAGAGCCATCAGTCCCACAGAAGAGAAGTTGTGTTCAATATGGGCCGAGGTGCTGCCCAACCCACCAGAGACTATACCACTAGACGAGAACTTTTTCGACCTTGGAGGGCACTCCATCCTGGCAACTCGTCTCATCTTCGAGATACGCAAGGTATTCGTCGTCGAGGCGCCTTTGGGCCTCATCTTTGACCAACCAACCATCAGTGGCTTGGCCGCTGCCATCGATACGCTGCGCGATCCGAACTTTGGCATCGCCCTTCAGGACATCCAATCGACTCCCCCTACACCAGCCCACACGGCCGATGGTATGCAGAGAAAGATCACGCCTGTGGTCGTCGAGTATGGCCACGACTTCGAGCATCTGGTTGCTCGCCTATACGACACATACCCGCCGCTGCCGTCCGGTTTCGATACGCGTGCCTTGACGGTATTCCTGACGGGGGCTACTGGGTATCTCGGTGCATTCGTCCTTCGGGATCTCCTTCAACGTCAGCAGAGAGTACAGAAAGTCATTTGTCTCGTCCGGGCTGCTTCTGCCGAAAATGGGCTGGAACGACTCAAGGAAGGCTCGACCGTTCGAGGTGTCTGGGACGAGGAATGGGTCACTTCCGGAAGACTCGAGGTAGTCGTTGGAGATCTCGCGCAAGAACGTTTCGGCATGAATGAAAGTACGTGGGCTCGAGTGGCATCGGAGGCGGACGTGATCCTGCACAATGGCGCACTGGTATGTTTTGTCGTGTCCGATTCTTCTGTTGAGATGTCAAGAAACGTGCGTACAGGTCCACTGGGTTTATCCATACGAGAAATTGCGATCGGCCAATGTGATTGGGACCTTAACTGCTGTCGAGCTTGCTTCGACGACGAAGCAGAAGCACTTTGTTTTCGTTTCCTCAACGTCGGCTATCGATACGGAGCACTATGTCCGACTGTCTGATTCAATGGGCTCGAATCACAGAGGTATACCTGAAGACGATGATCTTGAGGGTGCAAGGACTGGTCTCAAGACGGGCTATGGACAAACTAAATGGGTCTCTGAGAAGTTGCTGTTTGAGGCGGGCAAACGTGGACTGAGAGGACACATAGTGCGCCCGGGATATGTTGTCGGAGATTCAAAGACAGCAGGTATGTGAATCATGGTTGATTGATCGTGCCGGCTTATGGGCGGCGTTGGGCTTGGCAGTAACCAACACCGACGATTTCATATGGAGGATGGTTAAAGGTTGCGTGCAGCTAGGGCTCGTCCCTGACATTAACAACACCGTGAACATGGTACCGGTGGACCATGTCGCACGATGTACCGCCCTGGCTGCAGTTGCTCCCCTACCGAATGCTACGCAGACGGTGTTGCACATTGTAGCCAATCCACTTCCGACGTTCAACGCCCTGCTCTCGTCGCTGGCAGAGTACGGTTTCTCGACGCGTCAGTGCGAATACCTTGCGTGGAGACGGGAGCTGGAAAAACACGTTATGGAAGTACAAGACAATGCGTTGTTTCCGTTGCTCCACTTTGTGCTCGACGATCTCCCGACGAGCACCAAAGCCCCAGACCTTGACGATGCTAACACCGCCGCATTACTGGCGCACAGCCACGGTCCGACCACGACATGGACCGTGACAGTGTCCGATGAATTGATGGGCCTGTATCTATCCTGGCTGGTCGGTGCAGCGTTCCTCCCCACGCCAAGCGCGGGTGATGCGCGCAAATGCTTGCCTGTGCTGGTGAACGGGACAACGATGAAAGCAGCGGGGCGGAGTGGCATTTAGGAGCTAGTAAAAGATCTGTGTCAATGTCGCTGTAATCCTGATTGACAGATGGATACGACTTCGGCGTCCCGCCGCAGATGGGCCACCGGAGTTTTAAAAAGAGACCTCGTGCCAGTGAACTTAAAATGTGCGTCTTTGGAGAGGATCGCAATCGGTGAGGGGAGGAGACCGGATCTGAGGGTGGGTCAGCAATTGGAGATCGATAACACTCTACAGACAGTTTCATATACCAAAATGTTTACCGAATTTCCAGCTTCGTCCTCCCTCTTGCCGCATACGTTACTCACCTAACGGCAGCAAACCGGTTTGCACCGCTATAGGCGAGCACGACACCCTTATAAATTAGCTCACCCTTTCTAATTTTCTCGAGCCCTACCTTCTCCGTGTTATCCGCAGATGATCGTCGGCGAGGAGACTGAAAAGTACCTGCGAATTGCCTCCATCTCGATCGCTGCTTATGAGTACGTCTGGATCACTCACTTGGGTGTACTCTTGGTCGTTGATCTCAGCTCACAGCTACCTAATCACTCTCCCCGCCGAGGTGCGGTTTTACCGAAGTCAACCTAATATCCTCCGCCCTAGGTATTTGGTCTCGTGATGCGCCTCGTCCTCAGTCCTGGTTGACCGTCTGCCCCGTTTCAGTCTGGGTTGCGTTCTCTTCGTTCTCATTCGGTAAGCTTTACTTCTTGTCCCTTGGCCCCCGTCTGACTGGGCAACGGTAGTTATGTTAGTGTCATCGTCATGGTTGTCAGCAACTATGGTGTTCTTGCCACGTTCTCCGCGGCAGCATGTAACAACTACTATCTTGTCGCACCTTTCTTCAAAGGTTCGTTGTATACCCATCCACTACAATTGTCTCGCTCACGCCCTTCCAGTTGTTCAAACTATGATTTCACAAGTTATCCTTGGCGTCAGGTATGTCAATACTGCTCTCTATCGACGTTCTCATCATCTTTGCACCAGAACGTTCAACATCGCGCGGAGAGAGAGGGCTGTCGGAATTGCTCTCGCCATTGCATTTCTCCTTACAACTGGCGTATGTCGCTTCTCCAAGTTCGTTGTGTTTGCTAAAAACAGTTCAAAGCTCGATTGGTTCACAAATATGTACCGCCGTGTCCGTAAGTGTGCCTAACGTTATTGGAAACTAAATGGGGATCACTCAACTTGTTGACAGCGGTATTGGATAAAACGAGCGTGAGTGGCACAGCCGTTTATTTGCCGAGGTACAATTGATATCTTATGTGCCCTTAATTTAGGGGAGGTGGGTCCATTTTACATACATCTCTTTGTCAACTGCTCAACGGTTGGCCCATCAGTTGTACTCCTGGAAATGACAGCCCTTATCCGACTGCATGGGTGTACTATGTCGTGTCGATATTGTGGGACACAGGTACACTATCAGTTTCTACATTTTACCTGGTCAGATATAATGCTATTAATGGGCGGTCAGTGTCACTTTCAACCTGTGTAAGCTTGCGCTTAATCGCCACGTCTTGATCGCAGGTTGTCTCGGTTGATCAAAACGTAAGAGCTCGAGGCCACCCTACTCGCGACATAGGGTTATGTTTCTAACGTCTAACATAGGATGATTTATGATGGGCTCGGGTATTTCCTGGTTTTGACCGGTTGGGACATTCATCCCGTTTTCATTCCTGTGCTGAGCACTCTGCAGGCGTCAATGTTTTCAACCTAATACTATACCGAGCAAGTGATCAAGCAGTCCAGGTAATGTGCCACCATCACCGCTCAAGCAGCGTTGACAAACCTTTCTCGTAACCGCCGGGTATCAGTCTGCAGGGTGAGTCTAATATAGCCTCATTGTCGCGCCACCGTTGACAAGGACTTGATCACATTAGCGCTTCGATAGGGTATGCGGTCACTTGGATTATGAGCCAACGGATCTTGCTTCATCTCAGAGGTATGTCAACATCTTCCATTCTAATTGTTCTGGATCAAGGTTTACGTTTTCATTTTGCAGAGCTCTCTGAGCCTGCGGAGCTGGCTCGGTTCGAGAACATCACCCTCAGTCGCCCGCTTCCACATGGACGTTCTGTTGTAGCCGCATTACGTTCGCAGTGCGACCTCCAGAAGACTCCCATCGATCTGGAGTATTCACCGAGTACACCTCGTGATTTGGAGTTGGATGTTCAGGTGATTGTAGAGCAATCAGTGACTGTCGATTATGATCAATCGTCAAGGAGACGGTTGACGGAGGTGTGAATACAAGGGATGTGTGATAGATATACTGATCTATCATTTGGAGCAGCAATATAAGATCCATCTCGCAAATATACACCGGCCGAGGAACTTGGTCACGGTGTGGAGTGTCTTTCAGGCTCTTCCGGGAAAAGGTAATTTTAAATTGAGTGGATGTCATCGTCCGCTTCGTTGCGCAACGCTCCGACACGTAGCTTTCATCTTAACCTCGTTCTTGCTGACTAGGCCGTGGCCCAGCCTATCAAGAGACGCTTCAAATCTGCTGCACGCTTTCGTGACGATTCGCTCATGACCCGCATGTCCGTAGCCCCTAACCCACCCGACCCATCTGTTCCTTCGACCCGCCGGACGTTACACAAACCTCCTTCGATAGGAGAACTGTCAATTATCCAAAGAAGCTCTACCACAGTTGAAGTCCGTGGACATGACTCTGCTTTCCCCAGTTTCCTCGGTACATCGGAGTTTTTCTATGACCCTTGTGCAGGCACGTGCCTTCTCATGTACCCAGCGGTGATTGTGATTATCTGACGACTCGACAGTGTGAGTGATCGAACTAGCCACACGTCCCCTCATTGAGCAGCATACAACCTAGATACGAGAACCCGCTGATTACAGCCACCTCCCGTGCGCTCATCTCCGATATTCACGCACTTACCCGTTGGTGTTGCGCCGTCGACGTACCTCGGCCATTAACGCTTCTTTACGCCCTTACGAGGGCTTGCCCACAAAAAAAGACCGGCGGAGATCCTTGGTTCAAGGGAATTCGAGTTTGGGCCGAATTAGATGATATCAGCGAAACGGAGAGTTTTGGTGCGTGCTTTCGATCTACAGAAACTGTTTTTGCTACACATCGTCGCTCTAGACGGCCACAAGAGCTTCGTTCAGTACACCTTCAACGTCCTCTTCTTTCCTGACCTTCATACCACGTACAAAATGCCCCAAACCCTGGTGTTACGCAACCCGCCGTCTTCACCTGCTGACTCTCAGCTGTCACTCTCCGTTCCAGCTTCCCCTTATCTCCCTGTACCTGGAACGCTTTTTTCCGTGCCGTCGCCGCTCCATTTCCAACTTCCCGTCTTGACATGGCTTTGTTTTAATGAACAAGGCCAGATCACATATCACCGAGACATTTGGGATGTGCGCGACATGGTACGACTCGTCCCTGGAGTGCGAGTAGCGCTCTGGATCATCGCACGAGCTGGCGCGTGGGGACTGAGTTGGATCAGCCGCAAGGTGTGCCCTAACGGGGACTCGGACACACAACACAATGAGGGCATGAACGGAGACAGTGCCTTGCTCGAGACGGCGACCGACTCGAGCGATTAGATTATTCGCCATGATTCATTCGGCCCGTTCTTTCTCGGGGTTTTGATCATTGATCGACCAAAATGAACCATACACGTAGATTTGGAAGGTGGGTTTCCACGCTCGTATTTACGCCCCTTCATGTGTGTGATGATATAATGTATTCATGAGCCATGCTGCATGTCACCTTGTAGCCATATGCTTTCATTGATCATTAGATGTAATGCGAAGGGGGATGCCGCCTGTGCCTAACAAATGCCAGGGGGATACGTGAATTGGTCTTTCTGTGAGGCCGGAAGCTAGGTCATGAGCCACACGATCAGCGAACCATAAGTGCTCAATATGCCAGGTTAAATTCTTGCATAAATGCACACTTCATGTGGCTAAGCGTCGCTTACCCTCAGAAAACTGTCTTGAAAGCGTTACATTACAAGGCAGCTCGACAGATTTTGCCGACGGGCGGCAAACCATGCACAGCCCAAGTGCTGCTCGGTGTCGTTCACGCCAGTTCATGAATAAGGAAGTGAGTTTTTGTTCCGCAGTCCAGATGGGCGGCAGGTAGTTTTACGCTCGTGTTTCAGAAGGATCTGCTGATGAGTCTGAAACACAAACCGTCAGCCTTCCCCACAGCGCATCGCCATCGGAACTGTGCGTCCTTCCCCGCCTTGTATCATTTGTAACACTTCCCAGAGTAAATCGGAATTCACGGGTGTTCTCGTCTCCCGAGGTTCGGCTGTTTCGCTATTGGCACATTCTTGAATCCGAAGGGTGTATGATCCGTACCCGGCGTACCCTACTTGTCCGACCGCTTGTCTCAGGAAGCCCAGGGGTCAACGTCCAGCCTGAGAGCTGAGTAAGCTTCTCCGTACCCCGGGCCCTGACTTATCCTCTGCCAGGACGCTCTAGACCGCCTTCGCACGGTCGACGAGCAATGCAGATGCTGATCGGGTCGGACCTTTGGGTTTGTTCCGCTTCCAGGCGTGATCGACTGTCCGAGCCCGGAGTGGGTGTCGTCACATGCCAGTGACATGCTATCCAAACGGATCCGCTGAGCCGTGCCAGGGCAGTGTTATGTTTCATCCCCTTCCTGGTATGTTGTGTGGTGATCATTCTGCAACTTGTTGGCGCCGGGGACAGTAACCGTGACAGTGGTCAGTGGGCAGTGCCGCCGAGTATTGGTGCCTTACCTGGATCTACACGACGCTCACGGCGCCACTTTCCCGATTCGTCGTGTCGGGGTAAGATACTACGAACTTGGAGCGTGTCAGAATCATGGCAAGGTGGACTTTGAAACCGTTGCAGCTCTGACAAGGGTATGGCAGGTTGTTGGTGGAATGCCCGATAATCACGACCCGCGATCCGGCGCAACGTTGATCACGAGCACACGATCTGCGGACCAACCCGTTGTGCGTCGTATCATGATGATTGGCAGCAGAATTCAAAGGTGAGTAGCTCTTCTGGCATCAAGGAAGTGTTATTGCACTTTCTCCGACGCCAATGGAAAGTGAGTACATACTCGTGCCTATCTGATAATTGTATGATGAGCCAGTGTTCTTGGGCTAGCGTGAGTTCTCGGGATGTTTCCAAACGCTCATTTTGGCACACGAAACGGGGGGTATTGTCTCTTGGTCGGAGGTTTGACGCGTCAGGCCCGTGCCAGTGACGGAGTCGCAGTCGGAACCTCCACTGACACTGTATCGCTGTTTTGAAATTTCCAAGTCGGGAGAGTTGGTTTTGTCGCTCAAAGTAAACTGTGGAGCGGAAACCACCTACTAGGGTCCAATGGACACGTACATGTGTTGCCCTTTGGCGAGCAAAGTATGGCAAGATGGCCGAGCGGTCCAAGGCGTGTGACTCAAGCTTATATAAGCTTGCCTGCTTAGCGGGTTTCTCATCTCCGTATGGAG
>JBBPOD010000896.1:0-13212 GCA_038091255.1 Tylopilus intermedius | reverse complement strand
AGGGTGACGGAATGAGAGGTGCGTCGTCAGAGGTGGACAACCGCGGCCGCAGAGACGTGAGAAGGTAAAGGGAGTCGAGGATTCCCTGGGCTGAAGTAAACATTGAGCGCTGGTATCAGAAAAATCGTCAAGAGATGACAAGACTGACCGGTATCCCACTCTTCTGACCCTTCTTCAACAGGAGTAAACTCGCCTGGTTTGGATAGCCGCTGATTCTGAAGCTCCTCGAGTCGCTTGAGCGAGTTGGCATTTCGCTCGAGCAGTTCGTGTACGGCTGCTTCAAGCTCGAGGCTCCCCAATGCTTGTTTGAGTAACGACACCTGTTCTGGTGAGAAAAGCCCTTGAAGGGAGTCTTCGTCGTCTAGCACACTACTCTCCTTCGACGGTTCAACGCCAATGGGTTTGGGAGACCCGACGACTTCATCAGAGGACTGTTGGGTGGCGAGCGTGTGCTCGTCTGACCACGTTTGTTTTCTCTCTTCCCATCTGGAATAAATTTCACCCATAACGGAGCGCCCAACTTCGACGCCGTCTTGCTCAAATACGGGTGCAAAGCTGGCATAGGGGCCGTAATTCAAGAAAGTGCCACAGCTAACGCGACGAGGACCGGGAAGCTTTGGCTTATGCCCTGGAGGCTTCTTGGGCACAAACGACGCCAAGGTGACGGGGGAATGCTGTACCGAGTCAGCTTCGAGAGGTGCCGGTGCGGAGGGCGAGGGCAAAATGGCGACTAACTCCGCGTTTGCGGTAGATAGGTCTTTGAGGGGCTTGCTATCGGAAGGAACGAAGTCGGAGTTGAGGGAAGTCCACCAGGTCCCGAAAGGCAGACGTTGCATGAGGGCATATTTTTTCGTCTGGTACAAGTGGGCATGTTTTTCTGGACGAGAGGGTGGTTTGGAGTCGGTTGTTGAGGGGGTGTCTGGGGAATCGGGGAGGAGGGAGTCGATGTCGAGGGGGATGGGAACGGAACGGAAAGAGGCTTGGTCGAGGAGGGACGATGCGAGATTGCAGAAACGGAGTTGTTGTGCCGCGGGGGAGGACGCGCGGGATCTCGGATGGTAGGATGTGGGGAAGAGGCTTTGGACGGCGGTCTGGGAGTGTTGAGAACCGAGAGGGGAGGAAGAAAACGCGAGTGACTTACATGCAGGACGCGAAGGGGATGCTGAGAAGGTTCTGCGAGGAGTGCGCGGAGGGAGTACGAAGCAGACTGCGACTTTGAGGTGGAAGGTTCTGAAGTGTCAGGGGGAGGGAGAGGACAGACGCGGTCGAGCAAGGCCTGAGAGTCGACGCTGTTTGGAGGGTAGGTAGACGCTGGAAGAGGGGAAGGCTATGCTTACAGTTGGAGTATGTCGAGGATCTGTTGTGCGTCGGAGGGGTCGATGGGTACATCGGATGCGAGGTGGAGGTTTTGCAGTTTTGAGGCGTTGAGATCGTCGTGGTCGTTGTCGTTGGTGTTCTCCTCCTTTATGCGGTGGTCGTCGTTGTCTGACCGTTTTCTTTTTTTTGAGGACGATGATTTTGTTCTGGGTGGATCTTGTTGCTTGTCCTTTTCTTGCGTCGCTGAGCTTCGCGTTGCGCGGGCCATGACTTTACGGAAATTGTAGGCGAGTCGCGCTCGGTGTGTGACTACACGCGCTGCACTTTTCAGTCGGAGTTCACTCTTTTCATTCTCAGACAACCCCATGCCGACCCGCCGTCCTCGCCGTCCACCATGGCGTCCGCACTGTTGAGGGCGCAGCTGCGCTCTGCGCCGGCCAACGGACACGGCGCATTCGTGCCACCCATACGCAAGGTCGTGCTCGAGTTTTGCCAGCATGGCCCGTCCTCCGCCAACACGCGCATCTTCATCTCAAAGGACATGGAGCGCGTCGCACGGGACAGCCCACACGTGGAATTCGTCGTCAAGCAGCGCAACGGACACGAACCCATCGCACGGGGCTTTTACGGTCGGTCGGGTCCACCCATGTACACGCTCGCACGGCTGATTGGCACCAGTGAACGGACGCGACAAGGTGATACCGCTGCAGAAACTGGAGGTCAACGGGATAGAGAGAAAGGTGCAGCTGATACTGGACTCGTCTGGGTCCAAGATCAAGAAGGGACGTACGGTGGAGAGCGCGAGCGAGTCGGTTCGGGGTATCTGGAGCGGGCTGCATGTCGACCGTCCGTTTTTGGTGTAGCTATGACATGTCAAAAAACACGCCGTTGCCGCATTGCATGATCTTTGATGCTCTTTTCTCCTCCTCTTCCTCCTCCTCCTCCCCGTCTCACAGATGCTCTCCCCTCCAGACGACCGAGCATTCAAGGACTGGCTAGAAACTGACACCATCGTCAACGTACGTTCTATTCTGATCAACCCTCGACCCTCCTCAACCCTTGATCACAGTCCGTCTCAGAACTCTCCCCAGTCATCACCCTCAGCGATCTCTCTGTGAGCGCAGCACATCAATGACGGCACCACCCTTTGCTGATACCCACCGCCGTCGCCAGGATGTCATTCCAGAGGAAGACGAGTATCGTGCCATGCCAAAAAGCCTGAGACACGTCCTTGTTCGTCTCTTTCCTTTGTCTCTCATGTCTCCTTCCTCATCCTTTGTCCTCCCTCAGTTGCCCCCCACTCTGGACCCCTCCGGTCGGCCAAGGAGCATCCTCTTCGATCCCTCTCCCTACTCGAGACCTCGATGGTCACCTTCCTCGGAGGGCAGCGCCGCATCCCGCGCCCGACAAAGTGTTTCCTCCATCGGATCGTGCTCCACCATACACACTCGCTCAGCACCACCGATCAAATCGATCCTTACCCGACATGACTCTGGCATCTCTATGGCCACCACCACAGCCCGTCGTAAAAAGAGACGCTCCCCCCCATCTGTCAAGTTCGTCGACGCGCCCACCGTCTACTACGACAACGCCGTCTATCACAACTCTCCTCCCCCTCGTTCGCCCCCTTCTCCCTCAGTGAGGCAGAAGCAATTACATTGGTTCACAAAGTGGTGGAAGAAATCACCCTCGCCCCCACCACGTCCTTCCATTTCTGGTCCATATCATCTCTCCTATGCTGCGTCGCTGGTAGACGTCCATTCTTCTCGAGCATCGAAACCGAAGCCTGGCAGGCTAAAACGGCTTTGGCAGCGATTGACTAGCATGATCGGGTGACCTGCAGGCAAGTACATGTTCACTTCCATTCCTCGCTCTCTCGATCAACATGGCACCACCCAGTGTTTGCGCTGTCGCTTACTCGGCTACGGTCTTGTGTACCCACAACTTCTCAGCCCATCGTAACAGCATCCCGGAGATTGAGAGCTGGGCTGCTTCTACATGCATGTGTTTCATGTCCGCAATCATGCACCGATTGACTCGGTGGCCCATCACACGCCGCGCGTGTCCATTTCAGATGTAGCACACCATCATTGCACACCACACATGTATCCTAGTTGTATTGCACGCGCATTGCGGATCACCATCTGCTCATACGTCAGAACACATGTATCTAGATCTGATAGCGAAATAGAGTATGCATCTATTCAAGCAGTGGCTGTTCGTCGTGCCTTTTCTGCTTCCCAACGTGCCCGCATGAACCTTGCACCTTCTGCTCGTGATCGAACGAGTGGTGAGATAAATTGTATCTGTGCGGCTTGCAGATGGGGTGGTAGCAATGCATCGTTTCGGATAACCTGGGCGTGCATACCCATTGAATACAAGACACTTTGAAAGAACGAAGATGTACTTACGGAGCCGATGGCGAGGAAAAACGAAAAGGTCGCTGCACTGCTGAGCATGTACTGAGAGAGCGTCGCTAGAGACCCTCTAGGGCCAGCGCCGTTTCTTTCGGTGGGGAACGATACCAAGTCCGCGTTGAGCTGGGTATCGTCGTGAGCAAGCGACGTGTCTCACCTGAGAATACTGTATGAACCAAAGATGAAGCCAATGGTAAGACCGACACCTCCACCCATCATGGCGCCCATTCTAGTGGACATACACGATCGGGTTTAGCCTCGAGGCGTCGAAGAAGCAAAAAAGACGTACTTTACTGTGTATTCCCAACGGCTCGCGTCAGAGAACTGGTAGATTTAATTACGGTACGACTTACATTTTTGCCATACGGTTGGCTCTTGTGCGCGGGGAGCTCGTGCTACAGGCATGACGAAGAAATGAGTAGTCGACGAGAGAGACCGTGGTTGTGGTGCTTGCCAGAGTCCGACTCGGACATTATTTCATGGCTCATCACTTGCCGTCCTTCCCCAGTGCTCGACAGGCCCAAATCAGTGCGTCTGGTGCAATTCTCCTCGGGTCTCATTTGGCTGACTGTGCACAGTCCGAGCAAACCAAAGAGACTTGTTCCATGTCTTGTCGTTCAAGGAGCAAGTCGACAACGTGCTCCGCTCATGGCTGGGTACTTGTCCCTGCATGCATGCATCGTACGTATCTCATCCATTTGACAGGAACACGATGGCTCTTGAGGTGGGACAGAGAGGTCGATCTCGCTCTCAAGTTGCTCTACTATGGCTTGACTATAGGCCGAGGTGCGGGATGGAGACTGTCATTCCTTCCGTTTTCTGAGATTGTTCTGAAGCCGTACAGACTCTCGGAGAAGAATATGTCGACATCTGGCAACATTCTGCGTTTAGTGGCAAAATGCCTTCTAGGGCTGCACGGATAGCCCTTGTCCTTCTCCCCACCCTACCCTCGTACGTCCTCGCAAGATGGGGTGCACATCTCGGCTCTCTATCCCCCCGGGTAGCGAGTACACTACGTGTGCTACCCACGTGTCTTGAGGTAGCTGCAGAGGTCAACCTCGCCATATTCTACCTCCGAGGCACGTACTACGACCTGACCAAGCGGATACTTGGTATCCAGCATGTGATTACGCCAGTCTCTGTCGCATGCAGGAGATGCTCAACCTGATGGTCTTTGCAGATTTCGTCTATGCCGGAGAACCCACACATACGCCCGCCGTCGTATTCTCTGCTAGGGATCCTCATCTTCATCCGTCTCCTCTATCGGCTTATACGCTACTTGCGATCGCGTGCGCATGACCCGACTGAGAAGTTGCGTGGAAAGCGCAGCCTCAACGAGTCACGGGAGATGTTTATTGACGACCGACTCGTGAGCACCATGCTCGAGCACGTGGATCCAGAAAACGTGCCCGTGAAGCCTGCCGAGGAGGACGAAAACACCGTGTTGGACATTGGTGCTTTGCCCCTTCGAGCGAGGGCCAGTCGCAAGTGTACACTTTGCTTGGAAGAGAGAACCGATAGCTGTGCGACGGAGTGCGGACACTTGTTTTGCTGGAATTGCATTGTGGGATGGGGGAGAGAAAAGGCAGAGTGTCCGCTGTGTCGACAGGCGTTGAATCTGACGCGGCTGCTGCCCATTTACAACCTGTAATCAGACATTTCACCGTCTACTTTATAGTATATTTACAGCAATGCACAGTATCGGGCAGATTTTTTTTTATCGATGTGATCATACCACCTGTTGGATGAGCGTGATGTTGTCACCCTTGAGGAGAATGCGCCCTGGAGAAAAGTCAGCGGACGCGGATGCAGAAACGCGCGGACGCGTACCAAGTTCTCGTCGTGGTTTTGCATCCTTGACATATACCTCTGTCGCCTCGTCCAGGACAATGTTCATGAATTCATCGAAACCCTGGGTGAAAAGGATGTGAGCGCACAACATTACATGATAACAGAAAAAAGAGATGTGGTCATCGCCTTTGCGGGGGACGATTCAATGTTGGGAGCGATCTGGTGATGAACCGGACGGACGTACAATGATGCGTCCTTCAATTCGCATCTCGGTGTTATCGTACAGCCATATCACGACCTTTGTCCGCTGTAACGTGGGTACCGTCAGTGATGAGCGCGACGGAGACACTGCGCGACGTGACCTGCTGCAGGTTTTTGAAGATGACATTCTGAGATGGATCGTGAGTACGAGGACAAGGACATGGACATCGTACGTACGATGGGCTGGACCATCACGCGCTGTTGACGTCCGGACATGGCTGGCTGATACTTGGATGCGTCGACGTCGTGACGAAGGGCTATTGCTGGGCTTATCTAATATGTTCCCACATGGTCCAGGTAGTCAAGCGGACGCGTCGACTCGTCCAGTACGACCCAACATGGAGGTGAGTGAACTCGTCCGTTCACCCGCAACGTCGCTCACCGTGTCGAATTAGGCGTTCAGTCCCTCCAACTCATCCACCGCAGCCGCGGTCACCTTCATCACCTTTGTCCAGGACCTCAAACGCAAGACCAAGACATGGGGCCCAATGATAGAACTATGCGCCAACGGCGAAAAGACGCTCGAACGTTTTCGATACCAGTTCCCGGACGACTGGCTGTACAGCGATCAGCTCAGAGGAGAGTGGAGTGCTTACAACGAAATTCTCAAACGCAAGAACGACTCCATCCAGGAGCAGCTCGGTAAATTGATTTCACGTGTCGTCTTTCGTGCCTCATCTTTTGTCTGCGTAGCCGGTCTTCAGCTCAAAATCGTCGCCGAGGACAAGATCGTGGAGAACAAGATCAACGACATTCTCGCAGAATGGGAGCAAACACGCCCCGTACAGGGCAGCATGCGTGCCGATACCGCCATGAACACCATCAACGTATTTGAAGGCAAACTGAATCGCGTCAAGGAGGAATACGATCTCGTTTGCAGGGCCAAAGAGGCACTCGACCTCGAGTTGACGCGTCACACTCGCTTGGAACCCGTGTTCGAGGAATTAAAGGATCTCAAGGCCGTCTGGACCGCGCTGTCCGGCGTTTGGAGCCAGATTGGAGAGCTGAGAGAGATGTCGTGGGCGACTGTACAGCCGAGGAAGTTGAGGCAACAAATCGACGGTTTGCTGTCTTCGACCAAGGACATGCCGACGCGCATGCGGCAGTATGCGGCATTCGAATACGTCCAGGACGTCCTTAGAGGACTTTTAAAGTCCAACGCGATCGTCTCTGATTTGAAGTCAGAGGCGTTGAAGGAGAGACACTGGAAGCAGCTTTTCAAAGTCTTACGACTACCCTCTCAAATTAGCTTGCCAGTGTGAGTGTCTCACATCTTTGTTTCCTTCGTAAGCTCATACGTGTACATAGTATGACTCTAGGAAACGTTTACGATTTGGACCTGAAAAAGAACGAAGCCGTGATACGGGAAGTCATCATACAGGCTCAGGGAGAGGTAACTTCGCCGCTAGGCTGTCGTCTACTCTGTATTGACGTCATGTCCAGATGGCTCTCGAAGAGTACATTAAACAGGTCAAGGAAACTTGGACTAATTACACTCTAGACCTCGTGAACTATCAGAACAAATGTCGGCTCATTAGGTACGAAGCAATGTCGTCCTTTTTCAACATGTCGCTCATATCGTTTGCAGGGGTTGGGACGATCTTTTCACCAAGTGCAGCGAGAATCTGAACTCCTTGACCGCAATGAAGCTCTCTCCATACTACAAAGGTACGTTGAAGACACTGAAAGTATACAACCAAGCTCACCCACTTGTTTAGTCTTTGAGGAAGAGGTATTGCTCCGCGACTAACATCGTCTCCGCGCTAACAGTTTTAAAAGGCTGGCTCTTGGGAAGAGAAGCTGAACAGGATTCACGTGCTGTTTGGTAAGACCAGAGCTGTCACTTATTCTGCATGGACTCACTCCCACGAAAGATGTTTGGATCGACGTTCAGCGTCAATGGGTCTACTTAGAGGGCATCTTTTCCGGGAGCGCAGATATCAAGCACCTTTTGCCTGTGGAGAGCGCCCGCTTTCAAAACATCAACGCCGAGTTCTTGACCGTTATGAAGAAAGTCTACAAGTCGCCATTCGTCGTCGACGTCATGAATATCCAAGGAATACAAAAGAGCCTGGAGCGTCTCGCTGACCTCCTAAACAAAATTCAAAAGGCTCTTGGTGAATACCTCGAACGCGAACGGTCGTCGTTCCCTCGTTTCTACTTCGTTGGTGACGAAGACCTGCTGGAGATTATCGGTAACAGTAAGGATATCCTGCGTATCATGAAGCACCTCAAGAAGATGTTCGCCGGCATTTCTACAATCAAGCTTGACGACGACTTGACCCAGATTCAAGGCATGGCTTCACGTGAAGGGGAGGAAGTCCAGTTCAGCGAGCCAATCTTGTTGAAAGACTATCCCAAGATCAATGATTGGCTTGCTCGACTGGAATCTTTGATGCGAATTTCTTTGGCCGATTTGCTCTGCGATGCCGTTGGCGAACTGCAATCGTTCTACGGCACCGGATCTCCTCTTAACATGGACCAACTCATGTACTGGATGGAAAAGTATCCTGCGCAACTCGTCACGCTGGCTATCCAAGTCGCGTGGACGACATCTGTTGAAGGCTCTTTGGATTCAGGCAATTTCCCTGAAGGACCGCTTGAAACGATTTCTCAGGCCCTTGACCTCCTTGCCGACATCGTCTTGCGCGAACTTAGTCCTGTCACGCGACGCAAATGCGAACATCTTATCACGGAACTGGTCCACCAACGAGACGTCACGCGTGCCCTTATCCAGCAACGCGTCGCCGATACCAAGGCTTTCACGTGGCTCTCCCAGATGCGCTTCTACTTGGATCGATCGACCGAAAATCCTCTCGACCGTTTAGCCATCCGGGTCGCGAATGCGACATTCCCTTATGGATGGGAATACCTGGGAGTCCCCGATCGTCTCGTGCAAACACCGTTGACGGATCGGGTCTACCTCACTCTAACTCAAGCTTTAGACAGTCAGCTTGGTGGTTCACCATTCGGTCCAGCTGGCACAGGTGAGTCCCCCGAGTTCCATGTATTCGGGTTTCCTTCTCACACTGGACGCTAGGCAAAACTGAATCTGTCAAGGCACTTGGTGTCCAGCTCGGTCGGTTTGTTCTGGTATTCTGTTGCGATGAGACGTTCGATTTCCAGGCCATGGGTCGAATTTTCGTCGGTCTTTGTCAAGTCGGAGCCTGGGGATGCTTTGATGAGTTCAACCGACTGGAGGAGCGTATTTTGAGTGCTGTCTCGCAACAGGTGCAATCCATCCAACAAGGTCTAGCCGCCCTCGTCAAGAATCCCAATACAGAGATTGAGCTCGTTGGGAAGAATTTGAAAATCAACAAGAACATCGGTATGTTCATATACGCTGCTGTTCTTAACCATGTCTAAGCACGGAGGCTAGGTATCTTTATTACCACTAATCCCAACTATGCTGGACGATCGACTTTGCCACCGAACTTGACAAAGCTTTTCCGACCGTGCGTTCATTTTGCGTTATGCAGACTACCACTGTAACCAGCCTCACAGAATGGCAATGACCCGGCCCGATCGCGAGCTCATCGCCCAAGTCATGCTCTTCTCTCAAGGTTTCCGAACAGCTGAATCCCTCGCATCCAAAATTGTGCCCTTCTTCAACCTCTGCGACGAGCAGCTTTCACCACAACCCCATTATGACTTTGGTCTGCGTGCACTCAAGGCTGTGCTTGCCAGTGCAGGTATCCTCAAGCGAGAACGTCTGCAGAATGCCAACATGGAGGATGCGGATACTGTCAACGGGCTCTCGGATGCTATTTCCGAGCAGATCATCCTCATCCAGAGTGTTACGGAAACGATCGTACCCAAGTTGGTCGCGGACGATGTACCTTTACTCACCAGGTGAGGGTTCATAACGGCGTAGTTGCCTCGTGTGCTAAATCAATGTTTTTTCCAGCCTGCTTGCAGACGTCTTCCCTGGCACAGACTACGTTCCTGTCGACCTGGAGGCCCTCCGTGAGCAAATCTTAAAGGTTTGCGCTGAACGGCGACTGGTGGATGGCGAACGGTGGATCGCCAAGATTCTCCAACTGTACCAGATCCAGAAGATACAGCATGGTCTTATGATGGTTGGTCCCTCCGGAACTGGCAAAACAAATGCCTGGCAAGTTCTCCTCGCAGCGCTGGAGGGACTCGATGGCACCGAAGGAGTTCCGTATGTGATTGATCCTAAGGCCATCGACAAGGACGCCCTCTACGGCACACTTGACCCAACTACGCGCGAGTGGAACGACGGTTTGTTCACGCATATCTTGCGCAAGATTGTGGATGACGTGCGTGGCGAGAGTTCCAAGAGACATTGGATTATCTTCGATGGGGACGTCGATCCGGAATGGGTCGAAAACTTGAATAGGTTTGTTTGTTTGTTTGGTACTGGAACGGTCGGCTCACTAGTTTTCAGTGTTCTTGATGACAACAAGCTACTCACGCTTCCTAATGGTGAACGTCTGAACTTGCCTCCCAACGTCCGCATCATGTTCGAGGTCGAGCACTTGCGCTATGCGACTCTTGCCACAGTCAGTCGCTGCGGTATGATTTGGTTCAGCGAGGACGTCATTGAACCGTCCATGGTATATCGCCATTACCTCAACACGCTTTCCACTGTTCCTCTGGATGCGGACGACGAAGATGCTGCTGATGTGCTAGGACGTCGTGCCGACATCCTTGGTACTGAGGCTTCGAGTTCTGCCCACCTCGCCACTCAGATTCAAATTGGTGGGATCCTCGAGCGCTACTTTGCAGACGCAGACCTTGTCAGCTCTGCTCTCGAATTCGCGGAATCCATCGACCATATCATGGACTTCACGACCACTCGTGCGCTTCATACGCTCTTCTCGTTGCTCAACAAGACCGCTCGTAACGTCATCGAATACAACATTCAGCACTCGGATTTCCCCCTTCCCCCGGACAAGGTCGAGCAGTATGTCACCAAACGTCTCCTTGTCAGCATCATTTGGGCCTTCTCTGGTGATGCTAAACTGGACTTGCGTGCCGAGATGGGCGAGTTTCTGCGGAAGCAAACCGGCATCGACCTCCCGCCGATGACTGCTGAAGCGTCTCTCATTGACTATGATGTCCAGATCACCACTGGGGAATGGATTGCTTGGCAGTCCAAGGTGCCTTCGATCGAAATCGACGCGCACTCTGTGACTGCGGCTGACGTCGTTGTTCCAACCGTGGATACCGTCCGCCACGAGGAGGTCCTATACTCATGGCTCTCTGAACACAAGCCTCTCATGCTGTGCGGGCCTCCGGGTTCAGGAAAGACGATGACCCTGTTCAGCGCGCTGCGCAAGCTTCCCGACATGGAGGTTGTCGGTCTCAATTTCTCCAGTGCCACTACTCCCGAGCTCATCCTCAAGACTTTTGAGCAATATTGCGAATATAGAAAGACTCCGAACGGCGTTATCCTTGCGCCCGTCCAAATCGGCCGTTGGTTGGTTGTGTTCTGTGACGAAATCAACCTCCCTGCCCAGGACAAGTATGGCACTCAGCGTGTCATTTCGTTCTTGCGTCAATTGGTTGAAAGTGGTGGCTATTATCGCGCAAGCGACATGTCCTGGGTGAAGCTCGAACGTATCCAGTTCGTTGGTGCATGTAACCCTCCCACCGATCCTGGGCGTGTTCCCCTTAGTCACCGTTTCCTTCGTCATGCGCCGCTCATCATGGTGGATTATCCCGGAGAGGTCTCGCTCAAACAGATCTATGGGACATATAACCGTGCTCTTCTCAAAGTCGTCCCGACACTGCGCGCGTATGCCGAACCTCTTACGGACGCGATGGTCTCCTTCTACCTCGCCTCACAGAAACGGTTCACTTCTGATATCCAAGCTCACTACGTCTACAGTCCTCGTGAACTTACGCGATGGGTACGGGGTATCTACGAAGCGATTCGTCCCTTGGAAGTTCTGTCTGTAGAAGGTTTGGTGCGCGTTTGGGCTCACGAAGCGCTGCGTCTCTTCCAGGACCGCCTCGTCACTGAAGAAGAAAAACATTGGACCGACGAACACATCGATCTCGCGGCCATGGAACACTTCCCGACCATCAATCGCGACGAAGCATTGAATCGGCCTATCCTTTTCTCGAACTGGACCTCCAAAGATTACGTTCCGGTGGAGAGAGAAGCTCTCCGCGAGTACACCAAGGCTCGTTTGCGCGTTTTCTACGAGGAAGAATTGGATGTCCCTCTTGTCCTCTTCAACGACGTCCTTGATCACGTCCTCAGGATTGATCGTGTGTTCCGCCAAGTTCAGGGTCACCTATTGCTGATTGGTGTGAGCGGCAGTGGCAAGGTAACAAACAAAACCTTACCTGCTCGTGGCACGCGACTGACGATGCCCCTAGACCACGCTCTCTCGTTTCGTTGCTTGGCTGAATGGCTTGAGCATTTTCCAGATCAAGGTTTCGAACAAATACACCGGCGATGACTTTGATGACGATCTCCGCACCGTGCTGAGACGCGCTGGGTGCAAGGGCGAGAAGATTTGCTTTATCATGGACGAATCCAATGTGCTCGACTCAGGTTTCCTGGAACGGATGAACACGCTTCTCGCCAATGCCGAAGTGCCAGGTCTCTTTGAGGGCGACGAGCATGCTGCTCTGATGACGGCATGCAAAGAAGGATCGCAAAGGGATGGACTTATGCTCGATTCGCACGAAGAACTCTATCGATGGTTCACCCAGCAAGTCGCGAAGAACCTCCATGTCGTCTTTACTATGAACCCGCCAGAGAACGGTCTCGCGTCTCGCGCTGCCACGTCGCCCGCCTTGTTCAACCGTTGTGTTCTCGACTGGTTTGGTGACTGGTCGGACCAGGCATTCTACCAAGTCGGCATGGAGTTCACCCATACTTTGGACTTGGACCTGGCTGCGTATGCCCCGCCTGTGCACTTCCCTATTGCCTACCGCGAGCTTTCCATGCCTCCCATCCACCGCACTGCCGTCGTCAATGCGCTCGTCTACGTGCACATGTCGATGCACCAGATCAACCAGCGCATCAGTCGTCGTCAAGGTCGTTACAATTATGTTACTCCCCGGCACTACCTCGACTTGTAAGTCTCTCAACGTTTGTTATGTGTTGAACCATGGACTTGATCATTGCTCTTCAGCATCAATCATTATGTCAGGCTCTACAACGAGAAACGCGACGAGCTTGAGGAACAGCAACGTCATCTTCACGTCGGTCTCGACAAACTCAAGGACACTGTGACGCAGGTAGAAGAACTTCGCAAGAGTCTCGCCACGAAGCGTTCCCAACTCCAAGCCAAGGATGCGGAGGCGAACGAGAAGCTAAAACGCATGGTCGCAGACCAACAGGAGGCCGAACAAAAGAAGGCGGCGTCTATCGAGATCCAGGCTGCTTTGGTTGAGCAGGACAAGCACATTGCACAACGTCGTGCCGTCGTCATGGCTGACC
>JBBPOD010000895.1:0-13217 GCA_038091255.1 Tylopilus intermedius | reverse complement strand
GTTGTCAGTGTGGAGCTCAGTGAGTGTCATCTGGTGAGAATTCGGCTGAGAGCGTGCTTACTCAGGGCTGATCCTGTACATCCGCTTCCCTATGATGGAATCCACCCTTGAACCGTCTCCAAATCTGGAAATTCAGTAAGACCGAAACCTTGAACACTCGGTGGGCAAACATTGCTTATCTGATGAGCTCGAGGCGACGGGGGGGACTCAGAACACCAAGGGGGACATATGATGGTGGAAGGGAAACAAAAGCAGTATGTCGGAGTCTGAAAATGCGACGCGACTTGTCACAACTCGTGACGCAGTCATCACGTGATTTATTCTACCAAATCCACACAAGTTTTGCTGGTATACAATCTCCGCAAATGGCGGAGTATGAAATGAAGTACTGCGAGTCAAGCATACACTGAGTACAAAGATACTTAGTAGAAATGGCTGGTTACAAAAAAAAACACTGGTACTGACAATCAGTGGTAGGTCGGGGCTAGCACTGATTATCAGTGGCATAGATGAGCCACTGAAATGACGTGACTACGACATCAGTGGTTGTGCCACTGATTTTCAGTGCGTCAGTGGCGGGGCTGCTGATTATAAGTGGCTTTACTTCCCACAGTGCTGCTCATAACATGAAACAAGGTCGGACTGCCACTATTCGGCTGTCCGCATATGGAACTGCTAGCTGGAAAAGTCTAGATTCTCCGGCTTCATGAGCGGATGGAACCGAATAAAAACTCAAAGAAGCTTACCGTGACAGTTTGAACCTTAGAGTTGAAATCTTGATTTCCAACACTCAGGCTACAGACCCGCCGGCCGCAGGATGATGTGCTACTCAATAGCTTGCTGGCACTCCTGCTCGATACTGGTAGGTATGAACCCCGTGGCTCAACCTTCATCCTGGCCACCGCTCACGAGAAAATCGCTAGTCGTGGGGAGTCACTACCTCTACCCAGCCGTTGGCGTGTGTCGCCAGCGATAAAGCAATCACCCACCTTTCAATCACCCAGGTTCAAGCAGGAGGTGACCCAGGCGTGGGCGATGACCCATATAGAAAGAGCGCTGTCAATGTCGGGTGGATACAATGCAGAGAGGTCGCGCCATGTCCATACCGGGCGTGGCTGAGGCGTGTCACTAGCATTATGACCGTGCCGTCAACAGTGGCAGGTGTGTACTTACAAGATAGGTGTAGCGTCCAATTTATGCTGATCCTCGGAGAAGAATGACGGGACCTTATTGAAATCGACGTCGCAATGACATTTTCCACGAACGGTGAGCATCTCTTGGGCGGCGGTCGCGAGGGAGTTCACATCTGGCCCGGGCGCGTGATAGATGGGAAATGGATGGCAATGATGAAAGCGGCCGAGTCGAAGACTGTCGTCTTGCCGTGTCCGTCAACGGGAGGTGCCAGTGGGTGGAGCAGCCTGAGGGACAGAAAAAGGTTACGCACAACGGCCCCACCAACAAGCCTTGCAACACAGAGACTCTACCCCCAACGTTATCGGCGTCGATTTCTCCCAGATCCGACACAGCTCGCAATATTGGCAGCCTTTCACTGCGTAATCTGGGACATTACGACACCCGCAAGAAACCGTATACACTCTGGAAGTGATCTCGGAGATGGAGCAAACAACCGGAGTATCTTCGGATCAGTTGATCGCCCTTCGACCAGGCTTGACGAACATCCGGGAGGAGCTGCGTTTTGCTTTGACCCGGCAGACAGAGCGGCTGGAGGATGCACGAAATGCTGGATATTTTCTCGGTGAGCGGCCGACCGGTATACCACTGGCAATGAAAGGGAGGCTGCGCTAGGACGTATGTTCTTGCAGGATCCGGGGATCTAAGCATCCTTGCTTGGACTGGAAAATCTGGCAGCTTCAACATTTGCCCTCCTTCCCGTACATCTGTGTTCAACGTTCAACTTCGACCAAGCAGCATCACACCTCTCATTGCCCATTTCCGATGCTGAGATGGAGATCATCGCACCCACGTCATACCCTTGACGTGACCCTACGGCTCTACGATCGCCTCAACGAGCTTGCTCCCCCTTGGTTTTCAGCAAGCCGTCTATGCGTCGCTTTCCAACTCACCCCCTCTTTCTTACTCTCGAACGTGTTGCATTCATCAAACACCGACGACGGTATCTCTGATGCTGACATCGGTCGCGATGAAGGGACAGGACTATCACCCAGCCGTTTCTGATCTCAAATTGCCAGCGCACCATGTTGCCCTGACTGGACCAGCGGACAGAGGGACGCGAGCACGACGGCTCGTTGCACGTCTCAGATGGCCATTTGGCGTACTCTTGGTGCCGCTGGCGTCGACGACTCCACGCACGCCGGCTTATCGACGGGTCGCAGCTGATACGTTGATCACGATACAAATTCGGGAGGACGTCTCGCTGGGTGATATTCAGGACAATGTACGCACACTCGATATTTTGTAAATCTTGGACGCTATGGCTTCATTAATGCTATCCTCTTCGCGAGCTTGCCAACTGTCTGGTCGATTGCCCCCATGTTCAGACCGGGGCCCCAGTGACCCTTTTTTTTCGCCACAATGGACCCTGATCTCTCGCTTTATGTTCTGTGAATCAGCGGGATGCTTTTCTCACTGGTGATTAAAGATCCCTTATCACACATCTCATTGAGAGCAATGCATCACCTTCCTGTGGTCAAGTTGCCAGCGCATGTCCTCGGGCTGCAACTGCGCACACATGCCTAAGGTACTGCAGACGGCCCAAGCCTGAGGACTGAGAAGCGATGCCAACAACCGATGGTATAATGGTGAACAGCGATCAAGCAACTAGCTACGATGACAACGACGGCGGATGTCAATGCAGCTACAGCCAGCGCGTCTGCCCAGACTGCAAGCGAAACGCGTGCCACGGCCCTTCGTCCTCGAAATGTGATCACCGGACATTCAATCACCCCCTGCGTCCCAAACCGCCTCCGTTCACCTGGACGGCAGGGTCCTCAAAGCTACAACTCTCGACGCCGAACTAGCCACCGAGCCAGGACATTTAACACCAGCCACCACGGGAAGATTCAAACTGTGCCTTGTTCTGACGTTTAACTCAGCACCTCGAAGTACTCCAAACTTCCGAATGATGAAGGGGAAGACGAGACTGAGACGACCTCATCGAGATCGGTCATCTCGTGAAACAAGGCATGTAATAACAGGGCACAGCCAAGTGACGCGGCAGCGATCACACGGAACATGCGCCGCCTTTGCAGCACAACGCTCAGTATCGAGCCGAGGACTTCAACGTAGTGAGACGTACGATTGTGAAGCGCTGCGCGGGGCAGGGGTACGGCGCCTGGCGGAGATGAAGCATGCATGACTTTCGGAGTAGCTGACATCAACGTACGGGATCGTAGCGTCGCAGGGCTCTACGACGGAGTTTACGTTGCCTTGTGTTACTGTTTGATTGGCTCCAACAGATTCTTCCCGCGAAAGGAGGCGAGTGTGTACATCGTCGCTGGTGGCCCCGAGTCCAGCAAGCCTTCTCCGTGATTCTGTCAAAGCAGAAAGGAGGCGGTAACTGATCCCCAGAGGGGTATACTGAAGGCGGCCGGTCAATTGGTTTGAGAACCGAGTACGGGGGATCACGTACCGGGCTTGACCTAGAGTTGTAATATGCGCGAAACTGATCACTAACTCGTTGCGTTTCTTCGGCAGTAGCGCATCCGTCCGCTATAGCTGCAACATCCTCGCAAAAGCGCTGAGCGTGTGCAGCAACCTGTGGCGATGGCGTCGTCGGACTTGAAGTGGAATCGCTGCCCACGTGAAGTGGGTGGATATCTGTACGAAAGAACTGGCGGCGACAAACGGGACACTGGGGCTGTATCTGGCTGAGGCATCTGGACCCACCCGCTCAGCCGAGTTTTCCCTGGTGACATCATCACGGAGGGGAATCTATTGGACACTTACGGTCCACAAAAGATGTGCCCACAGGGGATGGTGTGCGGAATACCTGCGGGCGCCTCCATAAAGCTCTCTGCGCAGATATCGCACGTCGAGTTGGGACCGACAATGAGCATGATTAGAGAGAAAGGTCGACACTCGAGACGAAGAGGCACTGTATGAGCGGAAATAGGACAGTTGTCAATATGCTAGGGCTGTGACTCGGAAGCCAGGCGTGCGCGGATGTTGTACGGGAGTAAATGAAGTCCCTCATGTGAGATCTTCGGGTCCAGACAAATACGGGGCAAACCAAAGAAGTTAACAAGACCCCTCAAATTCAGTATCTAGAAGAACGCGTCGAGTCGGTCGGCTAAATGTTCAGATCATGAGGTACTAGACACAGTGCATCGCAAAAATTGCAAGGAGACAGTGCCCCACATGTCATCGGTTCGCGCAATGGTACAACACTATGCGGTTACCACGAACGCAACGGAGCCCACAGATCACAGGCAGAGTGTCAAGTTTTTCGCGCCCCATGAAATCGATCAGAGAATCCGCAATCTACTAGTAGTCGCCAAGGATAATCCAAACATCCCGGTCACCACGGCAGATGTCTTGCGTTGGGCAATACATGAAACATGGAGTGACATACAGCGACGTGCGCCATACTGGGCGCAACAAGGAATGAACTAGGGTCTAAAATGGGTCTACCTGGGTTTGGGATGTCTCTGAAGGGTGACCATACCCGACCCGGGTCAGATAGTAGCGGGTACGGGTCCAACCCGGGTAACCCGCATGCTACAGCTTGCGAGGGCAAGCCGGGACGCTTTTGCGGCTCGTTTACGATACCATCGCCTGCGCCTCAAGGAGCTTGAAGTGATGCAAGTCGCTGCCACAGACCAGTGCGATCAAGCTGAGGCCCTCCTGAAAACGGCGGATAGACAGATTGGCGAGGTCAAGCACGTTCTAGATCGTGAGGGAATCGGTCTTCTTGAAGAACGTACGTCTTTGTTTGGGACTTTGGGGAGAGAGCCCGCAGGTCGTGACCACGATGTGAGCGCTGTTACACCCATATCATCAACACAGTCAACTTCGAGTTCTTGTAGTGAGACTTGGAATTCCTGTGCACCCAGCCCCTTTCTCCATTGCCGTTGTATGTATTTTAGTAGGTTACGTTCACGACCAAGTTTTTGAGAGTTGTCAAACCCTGGAGCTTGTCGTTCATGGTCAGGTTGTTGAGCACGATGATGCGTCAACCGGTGGTTGGCACGACCCACTTCTTTTTTTTTCGTCTGTGGGTCGGTGGTGGTCGCTGTGATTATTATTCAATGAACCACCAATCCAGATGTGAAACCTGGTCTCGCTTTCGTCACAAGAAGGCGACACGCAAGGAATTCGAGGATTCCTGGGTTCAGCCGGAACAAAAGTGACTCGCTGAGATGTACATGCCACCCCGCGATTCAGACAGGACCTCTCACACAACATTGCCTCGACAAATTCGAGAATGCTGCGAAAGTATGGGAGTCTTGTCGCTGCGAGAAGAGCACATGGACGAAGAACAAGAAAGGGAGGTATCTCGTGAGATCGAACGGGAGCGGGAAGTTATGAAAAGCCTACCCATGGTGTCACCAGCGTCGCATTCCCTCCATCCCCACGTCGTCGAGTTCGTAACGACGGGTGTCCTGCACCCACCCTCCCGGAGCGAAGCCTTCCGCCATGTCTTCGCAGCTGATGTCGCTGCCGCCAGCGGACCACACGCTTGGAGTCCAAACATCTTGGAGAGTTCTGTGAGACGGTCATGGAGAACGAACCAGCAGAATGGAAGGTGGGTCATTATCTGCGGCCTGTCCAGCGGGTTCTATCCGGGAAGATGCGTAGCGAGGACGTCCTCGTTCTGCTGAGCCCATTCGAAGCCGATCAATTGATGCCACAGATCCGGATCAGCAGGCACGTGGACCTCCATCTGTCTGTTCCTCGCACGACCAAGCGTATGAAACCAGCCGATGATCTCCTGCTGTATACCGTCCCTCCTCTCCAATCCAACTGGACACCTCCTTGGGCTCTGATCGACCAGTTGAACATTTTCGCAGGGCAGCTGTATCCCAGAGAATATGCATCCTATGTGCGGTTATGCCAATTCCTTGGCGTACACACGGAAGACCAACCAGCGACGTCGAGCACAGCGGCTGCGCGTAACTGGCTCAGAAACCCTGACTCGGTCAATGAGGAGATCAAGAATAGGTTCGAGGGAACGCCGCTACTGCGGGCGATGCAGTTGCTTGTCGCGAGACGGGGCATGGACTTTGCGGGGACGCACATGGGCAGAATTCTAGATGGATGGTCGTTGATGGAGGGTAGGAGGGCGACTTTCAGAATTATCCATGAGCCTTGTAGAATGAATTTTGGTTGCAGGAAATACTTAGGATAGGTTCGTGTCAGCCAATGTCACTTTCTCTGCATGCTGGCAACAAGTCGGGACTTGAAACACTCCGAGTCCTTCAAGTTGGTCCCGCCCTTCGGAATTCAGTCTCACCGCAGCCACACCGCTTAACCATTTTTACGTTGAGACCGGACAGCAACCTCAAGTCGAGGCTGCTCTTTTGAGCCTCTCAAGTATCAGCATGAAGTACGGTGCTCGACCCACAGCATTCATGTAGAACCGCCAGGCAAAACAAGACGAATATGTCGTCCCCTTCTGATTCTTCTAAGTGCGTTGATAACCAGAGTCCAGCTCTCATGCGCAGAGACATACCCACCGTCGCTGTCAACCGATCATGACTGGATCAACGCATTTTGTCCACAGCCGCCGAGCTATCTTCAAGTTCTTCCAACCGGCACTACCACCCCCGTTTCCCCAAGATGCCTGGCGTTTCTCCATGTAGGGCCATGCACCCATATTGTTTACTGAATGCAGTCAACTTCTCTTTGTACAAGATAAGCCTGGTCGTGTTGACGGAGGCGCATAACGTATGTGCCTTTGTATTTGAGGTTACGACTAGTCACACTTTATAGACGTTGTCGTGTATGCCTGGGATGGAGGAAGGCCAGTGGCCACTCGATTTGAGAGCCGGTGAGTATATGTTCTCGCGAGTATTGTTGTGCGGCCCAATGTCAGATCACTTGGCTTACCTCCAGTCGTAGTGAGTACAAGACTGGAGGGAAAGAGGCGTAGCGAGGTGCGTGGCAACGCGGTACCGTAAAAGGAACAGTGGGAAAGGTATCTACAGGAGGGGCTGGATCTCCAACAGCCTTCACTCCAGGGGTACTAAATAACGCCTGTAAACACTGACGTGACGTCCCCGTGGCCATTACAGTCACGGCTCCCGTCGAAAGGAAAAGCAAAAACCAACTTGAGCCCCCCGATATCAGGGGTTCATTCAGGCACCTCGAACAACTGACACTTGCGAAAGTGCGCCCAAAGCGACTGTTCGATCTCTTGGTCGAGCGCCGATCGCACGATCATCCCCCCGCAGACGTAGCAAAAGTGGGTGTTGCACCCCGGCGAGATGCACTGTCCAGCACGGCGTCAGCGCGCGCGCGAGCCCGCCGAAGGAGAGTGAACATACCGTCATGTGATTGCATCCAGAGTCTCTTTGGATCGGCGTCGTGCAATCTGTCAGAGTGCGTGAGTCCCCAAAGGTGCCTCGTCAAGGCGGGACGTACTCGGACAGTGTTTCCACCCCCCTTCTTTCATCAGGTAGTCCAGCTCGGACGACCCGTCGCACGAATGTTCAGGACCGTCGAGGACGATCGTCTGCTCGCATTTCTTGCACCATATGTGGTTACACCCGTCTTGAGGACACACGATGTTGCACACCCCCGAGTAGTCTTCACGGTCCACAAAAGCAGGGCGTCGGCACCTGGTGATGAAAGCGCGTCACTTTTCCCCTCCATTCAACAGCGCAGGCACGGCACATACTCGCGACAATAGATTTGGATGGCGAACTCGGCCAGTTCCATCTCGATCAAGATCTGGGACTGCACGTCGCTGACACCCGCTACGGCTGCAACATCCTCGAAAAAGCGCTGAGCGAGTGCATCAACTTGTGGCGACGGCGTCTTCGAACTTGGAGTGGGATCGCTGTCCACGTGAAGTGGGTGGATATCTGTACAAGAGAACTGGCGGCGACAAATAGGACACTGGGGCGGCATCTGGCTGAGGCACCTGGAACCACCTGCTCAGCCGAGTTTCTCATCACGGAGGGGGATGTGAAGGACACTTACGGTCCACAAAAGATGTGCCCACAGGGGATGGTGTGTGGAATACCTGCAGGCGCCTCCATAAAGCTCTCTGCGCAGATATCGCATGTTGAGTTGGGACCGACAACGAGCATGATTAGAGAGAAAGATCGACACTCGAGACGGAGAGATGGTGTACTGAGCAGAAATAGGACAGGTGTACTAGGACTACCAGTGTGACTCGGAAGCCAGCCATGTGCATGAAGTCCCTCCTGTGTCGGAGATCCTCGGACCGGACAAACAGAGGCAAACCAAAGAAGGAAGCATCATCCTTAGTACCTAAAAGAATCGCGTCGAGCCGGTTGGCTGGATGTTCAGATCATGAGGTAGACGCAGTGCGTCGCAAAAATTATAGTGCCCTTATATGTTATCGGCTCGTGCAATGGTACAATACTATGCGGTTACCACGAACGCAACAGAGCCCACAGGTCCCAGCGTAAAGCCGCCGTCCGCCGGCTGCATACCCCCGCTCACAAACACCGTCGCTGCACCAGCGCCACGAAGACCCAGTGCTTGCCAGCTGACAGTCTGGTCTACATAATCAGTGTTCGTCGCGAGCACGAGCGTTTGCCCTCCCGCCTTCCACGTGGCTACTGAGACGCCACCAATGACGTACGCCGTGCGTCTCGACGAGGGGTTGAACAGGTACGGTGTAATTTTGGGAAGGCTCAACGCGAACGACGAGGCGGAAGATTTGATACCCGTGGGGGTAGGATCCGACCATGGAACGACACCCAGCGCACCCTGGTTGATACCAATGATGCTCTGCACTATGAACTCTTCGCCCGTCGGTGCCCGTAACCAGTACCTGATACGCAGGTCAGCGAACGATAATGGTAACTGAGATAGCACGCGAGGGCAAATAATAGCTACTCACTCGCCATCCCCGCCGAACGCTTGAGGAACGGTCCACACCGCCTTGGTACGTTCCCAACCCATTACTTCCATCCGATTCTTGAAGCTCTCCACACGATCGCCCACGTCAAAGTATGTCCCGATACCACTGTTTGCAGGGACATTCCCAGTACCAGAATATATCGTACCGGGCTGTACGGCCGCCGTATCCCCTGCAGGAATGCTGACGCAATTGTCACAACCACAGCATCCATAGTCGGACGTGCAGGGGGTGTTCCATTCGTTGGACCAGGTGACATTGTTTCCAACCATGTACGCGTCTTGCATGACGATATCCGTACCAGCCGTGTACGAAGACCAGTAGTAATCTTGGCAGTTGAGTACGAGACTGACAGGGTGATACCCATCCAGGCTATAGACCAAATCATATGTGGTCGTGGTCGCGTCGAGGGGATCTGACGTGCCGTCGGGTTCGTCTCCGGTGTACCAAAGGAGGAGGTTAGGCGCGTTCTTGATCGCATTAACTTGTTCGGTGACGGAGGTGGAATTCATGTAAGTGAAACGCATGTCATACATGAGGTATAGTCCGACTTCTTGCATCCTTTTGATGACCAGGTTCAATGCGGTCGAGTTATCGAATGGGGGAACTGGGTGTATCTGCTCATCATGTAAGTATTATGATCTTCCCTTTGAAAGGGTCGCCAACATACGATCGTGAAACTGTGAGCGAGCGTGAGTGTCGACATAGGATAGCCGAATGAATAGAACATCACCCTTGATCTTTTAGTTCGTTGATGACAGAAAGGTTCGTCGCCAGATACTCGTCAAACGAAGTGTAAAAACCAATGGGGAACACAGGCTGGTAGGTGCCGCCACCTCCATTAGCAGGTTTGGCCAAGAGCGCGCCCGTTCGAAGGTCCATCTTGGTCACTGAGCTGTCCGTCGGGCCTGGTAATATGGACAGTGCCGTTGTCGCCGAGTATTTTTGTGATGCAGTGCCATACGTTGCTTCGCAGGATATTTTGTACGCCGCCTTTTGTGGTGTGATGCCCTGCAGACTGAACTCCAACTCGTACGCGGTCGCATTGAGCGGTACGGACCCATTCGCGAGGGTCCGTCCGTCCAAGCTAACTACCACGTTGAGGACGGTGTCCTCCTTGGAAAGCTGGATGGGCTTGGCGTTGTCAATCTCGTAGTAAACGACTGGCACGTCGATGATGATGGTTGCTGGCGATGAGACGTCTTCTGCAAGATAGGGTCGGATGGCAGGTGCACACCGGAGAGCGAGGAGGGGATCAGAAGATGGCGAAGGAAGTGGGAAGGTGCCTCCGGGGACGACGACGCTCTGCCCGGCCTTGTAGTGCTTTCCACACCTAATCAAATCACGGTCACCAAAGTTAACGTCGTCGAACCAGTGTCAGTGGAGATGTGGCGTACCATGTTTGCGCAAAGACTCCACTGAGGAGATATATACTGAGGAAACCAGCGAGAGCGACTGCACGCATGGGAACGAAGGCGATCCTATTCTTTGTGGGCCGTAAGAGAGAGACATGACAATAAATAGTCGGCTGAAGGTGATGTAAATCGAGGGTAGCAAACTCGCGAGAACAGAGTGACACATTGCGTCGCTAAATCTTCGCATTACGGTCCACCGAGGTCCAAATATTCATGGCGGGCTGGGGCCGCAGCTTGGTGCCATCAGCCTGCCGAGAAATGGAAGCACGACTTGATCGTAATCAAGTAACACTTCGTTTCCGCCCAATTTCCACCCGTTGAACCAAAGCCTATATTCAAACTCCCCCAACGATAAAATTGTACACCGAGGTTAGGGTTAGCGCCACACAAATGTAGCTTTTCGTGTGTAGATTACCTTTCAGTCGAAACGCCGCGCCATCGGGATACCACGTGACCTCTCCTCTTCTCCAGCCATGACGTTCTCCCTCGCCAAGCGCGTTCTCTGCGCTGCGACAGAACCGATATACACGTGCACCCGCTCGCACTCGACCTCACCTTACGGCCGGTCCCACATACGACAAAAACACCCTCGCACCCTCCCCGCTCCCGTCGTGCCCCACTTTTTCCAGCACGTCACCCGCGCAGACGGATCGACGTTCACGCACTGGACGACGTCGCCACGGTCCAAGATCATCCTTACGCGCGACACGACCAACCACCCTCTTTGGAACGCGACGGAACGGGTGAGTGGCGCGTCGTCGGCGAACAGCCAGGACGAGGAGGAGGAAGGGACGGGTCGCATGACGCGGTTCAAGAAACGCTTTGGAGAGGGGGTTGCGGCGGATCAGTGGCTCGAGTTGCAGTCGGGCGTGGAAGGTGAAAAGGAGCCAGCGATAGCCAAGGAGAGACCAGCCAAGAGTGCAGGCACGAAAAAGAAGTGAGAATGGTGGGTCGGTCTTATTTGCGATTGCGCTGGAACGAGTGATCTCAGTCTCGTTTGCAGTCCATTGTGCTGGACATGCACCGAGGTACTTGTACTAATGTGCGTTTGGAGATTCCTTAATAATATGAATTCGGACTGTGTGGTGGCTCGCTCTAAACTCTACGGCCAACCAGCTGTCCTTCACTGCATTTCCCCTGGCCCACACAATGTATTGCAAGTAAGGCTACGGTGCGTCGTAGACAAAATCGAATTTCCATTGGACCAGCCACGAAGAGAAGAAAATGTCTCAGCGCCTTTTCCATCACATGTCTAGAAACCCATACTCTTCAAACAATCTGGACCTGCACGGTCGAATAATTCGTGGTTGGCTCATAATCACTCTAGATCCCCATCAGTCGAGTCCCCACGCACACAGCTCATAGAAAGATCGTGCTCACCCCGACCATGAAGTAGGTGACGACGTTCAGAGACGCCGTTCCCTGGTAAAAGTCCGACGGGACAGTGACCGTGAAGCTTTCATCAGAACTTCCCGACTGGGCCGTGTACGACCCCTGGTAGATCATATAGCCCGGGTTTATGATCGAGGGTTGGCACCCGCTATCGCACGGCGCGAGCGCGATTGTGACCGAGGCATTTTCGTCGATGTCGCTCGGAGCGCCCTGAGTGGTACGGGTAAGTGAGTATGGACAGCGACGCTCGACGGGCACGCGCAACGCACCGACACGCTGAATGACACGGTGACGTCGGAGCCCGCGGTGAGCTTGCTGTTGGCCGTGGGCTGCGTGATCGACATCGACTGGGCGGCGAACGCGGAGGCAGCCAAGAACGCGAACGACAGTGTTGCCTTGAAAGCGTGCATGATGGTGACGATGTCAAATGTGTGTGCGCGTTCCTTTATATCCTCTGGAAGCAATATTGATGTTCTCGATTCGTGAGGTCCAACACTTGGTCCTGACGACCATACATGATACAAGAAGTTCTTACCACGGGAGTGATCGGATGGGTGTGAGCATCTCGTTGCGTCAAACTTACTGTTTAAAAACGAGGCGTTGCCTATTGATCAGCCTTGTCAAAGGTGAAAAGAGTGCAGGGGGCACGATCACGAAGTTGGACCACACTCATATTGGACCAAAACAAGGGAGAAAATCGCCAAGAGGTGTACGCATTTGGGCTGGAGAGGCAAGACCAAGAGGGAGTAAACGACAGCAGGAGCAAGGTTGACCGTGAGATCTAGGGTACTGCATGAGTTCGACTCTCGTGGAAAGGAGGGACGGATGTTCTCGGTCACACAAGTACCCTGTTCATGTTTGGCACCGCTGGAAACCCGTTCTCTGCAGGTGTAGTTGGAGACAAGTGGCTCACCATGAGAGTAGCAAAGGATCAAGTGATCGTATTGGGTTGTCCGCTGCAGCCCATAGAAGACAAAGTGCGAAATATTTAATGAAGACGCACCCGTCTCTACAAGAAATCTAGTTCTTGTCCTCGTCCGACCCTGTTTTTTTGTCGTCCCCGGGCCTTGTCCATCCCAACACCGCGCTCAACTTCAAACCGGTATGGGTCTCTATCCCCTCCACTACGGTCCTCGCACCCTTTCCCACTCCTGCCTTGCCCTCGTTGTATTTCTCACCAAGCATACCCAGCGCCATGCCCGTATGCGCGACACTCGTTCGTCTGATCTCACCAAGTCGCGGTGCGTATCTGCCCTCGAGTTCTTCGACCCAGCCTCCCACACGACCCGCTGTGCGCGGCAGGAAATATGCGAACGCGCCAATCAAGGATAGAGGTGGGACTAGAAACCGGACAGGGAGCGAACGCGAACGGACCA
>JBBPOD010000894.1:0-13221 GCA_038091255.1 Tylopilus intermedius | reverse complement strand
CGCAGCCGCATCTCCTTCAGCTAACAACGGGGCCCACAATCCCAACACGTCTCGCATATTCTCAGCGTCCGCGAGTGTGTCGGCGAGGTCGATACGGTCGAAGCGGGTACGCGGCGTAAGGTTATGGCTGGAGTACTCGCCGCCGGAAATATCCCGAGCGAGCGTCTGTGGGGAGGTGTTGAATACATGAAATGTGACGTCGAGCTCGCGGATACGCCTCGCGAACGTGCGCAATTGGTCAGAGAGGAAGAAATACAAACAACCAAAGATGTCCTCGGGTTGCGCCCCATAGGCTTGCCCTGTCTTGACGATTTCGTTGGGACTACAGACGACGTCAACGCAAAGGCAGAAAGGAACTGGACGATTAAGACGTACTCCCAAGACGCGAGCGGGTTCTCGACGCTATTGTGAAGCCAAGTTCCCCCAGGCGAAAACAAAGAGCCGTTGGGTGCGGTATGGCCGTCACTGCTGACGCTAAATGGAAGGACAACTCCAGATCGCCAAAACGCCATAAACGCGAGGCTGTGGCAAGGTTTCACCCCCACAAGCGCTCGATTTCTGGCGTCCAGTCGAGCTGGCGTTGCATACACGCGCTCGTATGCCTCCCGCGCCCGTGACGTTGACAGGGTGGGGCCTGCAGTATACAACAGGTGGTCTGTTATTTCCCGAGGCACCAGACAAGTCAATCTCGCACGTCGACCTAGACGGATAGAGAGCGGCTCTGTCTTGTCGGTGTGTTGTTGCAGCACCAACGCCAGTAAGGCAAGGATACGAAGGCGATATGCCTCTGGTAAGAAGACGGAATACCAAAAATGGAGGGCGACGTCAGCGGCGACCGCTTCGTTTGGCATCGCACCAAGGATTAAGAGTAAAACGAGGCTGCGCGATATAATGGACTTTGAGTTGTCGTTGAGCAAGATATAAAGACGGCCCGTGTGGTCAGGTGCCAGAGCATTGAGTGTGCGTATGACGTTCCTAAGATCTCCGGATGCTAAATAGGGTGAAGTCTGAGGACGAGCAAGGAACTTTAGAAAGGACAGAGCATAACTCACCAACAAAGGCAAGGGACAAGTCTTTTGTCTTATCCTTTTCGTTGTTTTTGAGGTTAACGATGTCGACTGCGGGCAAGTTCACGGATCTATGTAACTGGAAATCAGGCGAATGATATCTATAGAATACAAAGCGTACAACGGAATTGGGGATATGGTTGCTTCACCTCGAGGAGGCGAGTATTGATCATTGCCGCAAGAGTCAGTATCCTGACAACTGGTCGAGCCAGGGGAAACATTGCAAGCTGATACTGATTAAAGCCCAATCATAGGTTACCGATTTCTGACGCACTGCGCTTGTGAATACTCTTATGCTCTTTTTCACATTTCTTGAATAGATGTGCGTCAAAGCATCGGGGACAGACACTGATGCATGCCGTACCTGCGAACAATACGACACCAGTTTGCACCTACTACAAGGCAGCTTGCTGGGATTCGGACAATGGTTCGAACAAGATAACGCCTCGAGAGGTGGGGACGCGAGTGTCATGAGTGTATCCTCGATCGCGTTGCCAAGGGCATCACAGTCGTGCCATGAAAGTAAGTCCAGGGGATCGTTCGACTCGATGAAGGAAGTAAACATACGCTCCGCAGACGAGGTGGGTTTAGCCTGAGAATTAGCCATGGAGTACTACACGGTGAGAAGCTTGGAAGACTCGGATGGAGTGTCTAAATGGGTCATTGATACCACCGATCAGCACGGCAATAGAGCTGAAATAACTCGGGGAACTCACATGTACTCCCACATGACCGCTGGCAGTGGTTTGGGACATAAAACGCGTTTACCTTTCTAGGGACGAACATCGATCAGCGGTCACAAATATGGAGGTTTTCTAGGTTTCCTACCAAGCCGCGTGCACGACGTGCGTAAAAGAAGTGTCACTAGAAATGGACGTGTTCCCTTGAAGGATCAGCTCCAATTTGAGTTCCATTGTTGTCAAGGGTGTGCAGAATCGTCCGAATCACGAGAACAATATAGAGGCGTCTTTGTTGTATACAGTACGTTCGGACATCACCACTCAGGCTGGAACTAGGGATCTATATCTTATGATGACAGAGCTCGACGAAACGTTCCGTCCATGTTCGGTTGAGCAGTCGAGTCTGGCGCAAGGAACGTCAGGGATTCGCCGAAGCATAACAAAAAGGATCCAACGAACGTAACGATACCACGTTTCATCGTTTGCCAAGTCGGGAAGAGCGTCCGGTTTGGCATCGATGGCAGTTTGCAGCCGCTATCCGAGGTCAATGGTACTCTGCGCCCATAACGGACCTTGTAAATTGCGACGTACATGTGGAATGATCTTGTGAGCTGTCCTCAGTTGGAGTGTGACATTGGCCCCACCATGACTCTTCCAATAGTCGTTGAATGCCTTGGAATTGTCATGGAAGATCTCAACGTCATCCATAGCAAGCATCACGCCCAACATTGGGTTAGGATTGTCACGCAGCCGAAGCTGAAGCAAGTTCAGTGAGGATGGTTCAAGTAAGGTAATCAACATACTCGATCGCTTCTCTTCATCACGTCTAATGCATTTCCGAGTGCTGATCGGCCAGTATCGATAATACGGCCCTTCTCTGCAAACTTGGTCCAATTCATGAAGTACCCAGTGACAGCGGCACTGCCGGTTTTCGCAAGCAGTGGGCCCCAGGCATCCATCACGGCTCGTATACCAGCGTAGTTTTCATCCATAATGTTCGACACATCAATGCGGTCGAATCGGATGGTGGAGGGAATCCCCCACTCGGCAAAATTGCCCTCAGCAATCTTCTTTGCAAGCGAACAGGCTTCTGTGTTGAAGACATGAAAAGTGACGCGATGCCGCTGTAGTTGTCGAGCGAACGCTTGCAGTTGGTCTGACAGGCAAAAGTAGAGGCAACCATAAACATCTTCAGGTTGGGCGCCGTGCGCCTTTCCCGCGGTAAAAACCTCGTCTAGGCTAAGCATTGTGTCAATCATTATCCATGTTTCGTGACTGAACGGATACTCACTCCCAGGACTCCAAGGGATCTGCATAATCGGTTTGCGGCCATTGACCTTGGGAGAAAAGAGAGGGGTTGGGCATGTTGCAATGAGCATTGAGAGCCCCGAAAGGAAGAACGATGCCGAATCGGCGATACTCCAAGAATGCAAGGCGATGCGAGGGCCTCAACCCCATGTACATTCGGTCCCGGTAGTCTTCACGAGATGGTGCTCTCCTCACCCGCTGGTACTCGATCTGTGCTTGATCTGGGGACATTGAATCCTGACAACTTTCCATCATGAGCCTCCGGACGACATCGGAGACTAGGCAAGTCAAGTTCGAATGAGGACCTAAAGGGACGACGATCGGGCTCGAAAGATCGCCTTCCATGAAAAGAGATAACACCATGGATTGAATACGGAGGCGGTATTCCACAGGCAGAAAGACAGAATACCAGTAGTGGAGAGCAATATCTGCGGCGAGGGTTTCATCTGGTAGCGTCCCCAAGATGAGCAGCAAAACAATATTGCGGGATACAATATGCGGATCAATGTCGTTGAGGTAGATTTTCGGTCTTCCCGAATAGTCAGATCCAAGGGCATTGACTGTCGCGATAACATTCCGAATATCGCCTGAGGCTGGAACATAGTTGAGTGGAGAGAGACAGCTATATATCCTAGCTACTCACCAGCGAAGGCAAGTGTCAAGTCGATTTTCAGATCTTTTTCATTCTTTGGCAAGTTGACAACGTCCACAGCGGGAACATTGCCCCAGCTGTCGTGATATGTATGCTCAAGGTCAGTTCCAACAAGAGAGAGAGAGAGAGAGAAAGACAGACAGAGAGGAGCCAACTGATAATCTCCCTCGGTTCATGCCTATGTATTCCTCATCCGACGACGTGGAGTCGACAAGAAAACTAGGGGCGCGATGTTCGCGGGCCCAACCAGGCTTCCAGTTAGCTGACCTAACAGGGTCCTTGCAATCTGCTCAAAACTCAGGGTAGTCTCCTTTCAAGGATGAATGAGACCGACCTGACTTATGAGCGGCCCAATGGGCATGTTGGCATTCCTGGGCGTACCGGGTTAGCGAGGAGCAGTACCTCCACGAGATTGCAATACCTTGGAGCAGTAGGAAACTAATTTGCACGAACTACAGGCTCGCTTGCCTGGTTGTTCGCAAACGGCATACTTCGCTGCGTTAACGTTGGCACATGGGAGTACTTTCAATGGGGGAAATTTGGGGGCTGTGTTCGCTACCAAGTTCATCATACCCCGCCAGTCACCTGCGAACTTGGCATGAAGCTCTTCAAAGGACGGGCCGGAATCATCTAGAGGGGGAAGAGGGCGAATGGCAGACATTGAGCGACGCCTGAAGGGGTTGTGGTTAGAGAGAAAATTTACCTTGGCTCCGCACCTTTGATACCTTTGCCTCGAGTCGAACACGCGGCACTAGTCACCTGGAAGGAAGATCAGCGTTCTCCGTTTTGGGGTAGCTTTGGGTACAAATGTACGTACTGCGGACAAGAAGAAGCGTTCTATCGTAAACCACCAAATCTAATTTGTTGCTTGAACACTCGCGATGTAGTAATCTTTAAGGCTACGTATGCTCTGCAGCTGAGTTAAACTTTTAGTCCATATGACCCATACTAGTAGTCCGCCGAGTCAGCGATAAAACCTGTTTGCCTTTCCTAAGATGAATATCGATCAGCGGTCATCAGTGCGGGGATATTTAAGTCTCCTACTAGGCCGGAAATGAAGGAAAGGAACTGCGAAGCATGTTCAGGGAAACGTTTTATTAGGGGCAACGTCCAGTGTTTATGGTTCATAGGGGAGAAAGGAGACATTCGATTCTGATGATGGACAGCGAAGCAAAGATTTCTGTATTGTATACGATAGGGCATCGTTCCCTGGAACTAAGAGCCTAACGGCTTGCGATGGCAGAGCTCGACATAACATTCCGTCCATGTCCAATTGAGTAGTCGACTCTGTGAGGGAAGGTGAGCATCAAGGATTCGCCAAACTCGGATAGAACAGGTTCAATGGACATAACGATACCACGTTTCATCATCAGCGAATTTGGGAAGAGCGCCTGGTTTGGCGTCGATGGCAGTTTTCAAGCGCTATCAAGGCTTAGCCTCAGCGTCTATCAGGGATGTTGTAAACATATGTGTGGAATGATCTTGTGAACAGTTCTCAGATAAAGTTTGACATCGGCACCGCGACTCTTCCAATATTTAGAAAATACCTTGGAATGCTAGCTGAGCGGATAGGGACAACAATATAGGCAAGCCACGAACCAGCAAAGGCAAGTGTCAAGTCTGTTTTCGGAGCCTTGTCGTTATTTGACAAGTTCACAACATCCATGGCGGGGACATTGCCCCAGCTAACGTGATACGTGAGAATTCTGCTGTGTCAACTGAGGTGAAACATGACAGACAGTGAAGCGCCAAGCATTAAATTTCTCTTGGGTAAGGGCAACAGATTCTTTGGCAGATGACATATCGGATTTCTCGAGAAAACTAGGATCACGACGTTCGCGAACCCAGGCAGGCCGCCAGTAAGTCGACCTGATAAGATCTTTGCAATCTGCCGAGCGCTCAGAACGCCCTCAAATGTGCAGGGGGTGAACTGAGACCGACCTGACTTGTGAACGGCCCAGCGTGCCTTTTGGCATTCCTGTGGGTGCGGCAGATCAGTCATTAGCAGTACGCAGACGAAACCGCGATACCCTAGAGCAGTAGGACACCAATTTGACAAACTGCAGGTTAGTTTTCCTTGCTTATCACAAGCAAAGTTGTTCTCCGCGTTGACGTTGGCACATGGGAGTATTTCCAACGGTAGAAACTTGGGGTCCGTGTTCGCTACACTGTCCGCCTGGGCCAGCAAGTCTTGCGCAAACATCGATGGACGTTAGGAGAGGGTATTGGTTGAGAGGGTAAAGTTGAACGAAATTTTTGACTAGATGCCCGCACTGTTATATCTACTGAATGCGCGACTTCGCAACGGGCCAACTTCATTACGAACCGACTCGGATCCGCACCATCCGCTTTTAGTTATCTTGGGCGCTACTAGTATGAGGTGTGAACTTCTCGCACGAACTTCGAAATGTCACCGATACCGTTTAGCTGATCAACTGGAAGCTAGCAACACTAGAACGGGTTGTGGCTCGGACTCGGAAGGCATGGCCCCCATGGTGGTTGAATTGTGGAATATTGTCACTGATGGGCAGTTGGCGCGGATGATGTGGTATTGGACCAGGTGAGCATGGATGTTTTTCTAGTGCAGCCAAAACAAGGACTGAGCATGCACGTTGGTGAACAATTAGGTCAGACTGCCACGGGTTCCTTTTTCGGCAGAATGATCGGATGAGGAAATGGGTATGTGTCGGCCGACATGTATTCGAGTTAAAACACTGACCTCGCTGCTTATAGATCCTCATCAGTCCAAGAAATGGTCTCTGCACGCACCTTTGGAAGCGAAACCCTTGGGTTCGCAGTCCCACCATTCACCCAACATGCCATATCGGTCTCACTTCCAACTTGGAAAGACAACGTCGGGTATGAAGAAGGAGAGAAACGCGTTGTCGACTCCATGGTCTCAGGATACCCACGTTTCTTCATACACCCAAGTATCCAAAAAGTATGTCTGCCGCCACGTAGGCTGCTTGGATCGGACCTGACTCTGTTCAGCTTGCAAACATATCTGAGCAAAAGTTCGGGCTCAACGAAAAGTGTTTGTTATGCCCCTCCAAGAGGATCGCAGACCAGTGTCGATCCTTCATCCTTAGTCGAGCCACTCTTGTGGGGACTCCGGTACACGTCAGACTCGTTTGGTACTTCATCTGTCCCGAAGACGTGCAGACACCTCAATGTGCCGAATTGCATATAGTGCTCTTCCCCACGAACATATACCCTATCGCAAAGCAGTTCTGGCAGCACACTGGTCTTGGTATCTCCTCCCGGTTCGCTGACCATTGCCTATCCCTTTTGCCTAGCCAAGACAAGCAAAGATCTCCACCCGGCTCCCCGACTCTCCCTCGTTCGCCTTCCAACAAGTATTATGTGGTTAAACAATCGCCACCGTGGGCTCCAGGAGGGGCCATTCAGCCCTTAGGCACCGTCTCGCCCTCGGATGTGTTGAGCAGGGATCAGAGCACATACCTCGAAGAGCGATATGGGCGTAACTTACCCCTCAACGCTGCTGCATTCGCAAAGCGTGCTCTTCGAAGACGTATAGCTGGGGTTCTCATAAGGGACAACACACAAGACGGTCCACAGGGACCTTGCGCTGGCGCACAAGACGTCGATATCGGACCAAGTAGCAGAGGTGTCCAAGATGTGAGCGAAGAAGATGTCTTTCTTTTCCCCACAGGAATGGCCGCGATTTGGAATGCTCACCAGCTATGTCTCCGAGCGAGGCCTCCAGCTAAAAGCGTTTGCTTTGGGTAAGCATGTTCTTTTTTCCGAGGTGGAACACTAAAACCTCCTGACCCGTAGATTTCCGTATACCGACACCCTCAAAATTCTAGAGAAATGGGGACTAGGGGCCCTATTCTTCGGTCATGGACTTGACTCAGACATCGATACCCTGGAAATTCTCCTCGCCGAAGAATCCAGTCGAGATCCCACGCAACCCCCCATTCTTGCCCTCTTCACAGAGTTCCCATCAAACCCACTTCTCCGCTCCGCAGATCTACCCCGCCTAAGAGCACTGGCGGATAAATACGACTTTTTGCTCGTCGTGGACGATACTATCGGGAACTTTGTCAACGTGGAAGTCCTGCCATACGCCGATGTCATCGCCACCAGCCTGTCCAAGATTTTTAGCGGTGTCGCGAACGCCATGGGCGGGAGGTGTGTTGAATCCTGGTTCCCTGACGTGACTTCCACTCACTTGAATTTCCAGCCTCGTCCTTAATCCCAAAGGACGCCATTACGCGACCTTGAAAAGTCACATGGCCATTTACGAAGACACATACTTTGACGAAGATGCTCTGTTCATGGAACGCAACTCGCGCGACTTTACTCAGCGGGTCCGAATCATTGACGATAACGCTCAGGCCATCTGTGCATTCCTGCGCTCCCGCTCTGTAGTAGAGGGCGCACCATCCGCTGTTATCAAAGAGGTGTTCTACCCAAAGTACACGACCATATCCAACTACCAACGATGCAAACTCCCTGAAGGCGGCTACGGTGGGCTGTTCTCCCTCACCTTCACAACGCTGGCCGCGTCCAAGGCTTTCTTCGATGCGCTACCGTGTCAAAAGGGCCCAAGTCTCGGGACAAACTTTACTCTGGCATGCCCATATACGATCCTTGCTCACTACGCTGAGCTTGAATGGGCGGCTCGGTATGGAATAGAGGAGGGATTAGTGCGGGTTAGTGTGGGTATGGAGGACAGGGACTTGCTCCTACACTCCTTTCGCATAGCCCTGACTGCTGCTGAATCGGCCGAATAGACCAGGACACATGACCCTAGCCGTTGGTGGACCCTCTATGCATTCGTGTTAATTTTGTCTCGTTACCCTTATAAGCGGTCTCTGCCCAGGACCCATTCTGATTAGAAGTATCAATACCACCCAATAGAATTCTTGAAGTCCCTGTCAAAGCACAAAGTTCTATGAGAATCAAGGTTTGTATTTACGCCCCTATCACACAGGCCGCCGCCGAACGTGATGTTCCAGGATCATGGGGCCTTTCCAAGGCGCTTGATGAAACCAAACATGGGCCACCTGGGATAACATCGTTTGCATCAAATCAACCGTATGGAGAGGTCCGCAATCAGGGATTTGGGCACGGAATGAAACCAAGTGAACGGACGCTGGGTCCGAACCTGGAATTCCGGGTGAAGTTGGAAAATGTCAGTTTCCCACTGTTCAGACTCGGAAGGTCCATCTCGGCCCATACCCAACCTTGGACTCGGATCTGTGTGCCCGCTTTCGTTTCATACCAGGTAGACGGCGAGGCCCAAACACCGACATCCGAACCCCCGGCCACGGTGATGCTCGTGCTGAGATATCGTGCGCTTCGAGCCGGAGAGAACTTTATCCCGTGTGTACCACACCGACGATGTGCACTCCAAACTTATCGCGTTGTGCGCTATCATTGAGAATGTGGCGTATCGGAAGATTTTCAGCGATGGCGAGTTGCAATCAATACCGAATCTGCGAGGTCAGGTGCCAAGGTGCCCTCTGTCGGTGGAAACGGTGGCCATCAGGTACATCAACTACAGGCTTGCGCGTGGGACGTTGAAGAAGGGGCTCTTTGATGTTTAAACAGTACATATCCCAAATCCAAGAAAAAGTACCCAGCCAAAATAACCCGACAAGAATAGATAAACCCTTCGGCCACGTCTTCAGTCCTTCGAACTCTGCCGCTCCCATTTCCCGCCTAAACTTCAGAAGGAGAAGGGCAGAACGTGATAGTATACACGGCATTGAGGTTTGAAGCGCAAGTCCAGATGGCAGTACCGCTCGATTCGTCGTAAGCGTAGCAGTACGAGTTCGGGCAGTTGCTCTCTGTCATGAAGAAATGTTCAATTTCAGACTGTATCCACACGTCGGTGGTCATCGTGTACGCACTGAAATAGCTGTAGTACTCGACACCCGAGGAAGGGCAGGTCTCAGGGGTGTTGTACTGCCCAGTACAGCAGTTGGGTGAGTTAGCTAGAGATATGCAGGTTAGGAGATCCTTTGGTAATTGTGAGGTTACCCACTCGGGTTGCCGTCCAAGTTAGCTTCGCAGGCGCTCTTGCACCCCACGGGGAATCCGGTTGAATCAAAGGGACCAATGAGGGAGGCAGGACCTAGGCGCCGCAGTCAATCGTTCCGATCAACATCAGAAAAATCACTACAAACAATTTGGGCCAAGGTCGACCGGGCAGTCCGCGATACCGCAGTCAGCGGTGTTCGTGATGGCGAGGGGCAGATTGTATCCGTCAACAAGGGAGACTAAGACAGGCCGTCAGAATACGAACGGCGACGCCTCACAGTACCGACCATCATAATAGTCTACACCACCAGCTCCAAGAGTGAATTCCGCGAGCGAGGCGGGCGGGACACCCTGCACTCATGTAATTCACGAAATCCGAGCATGACCGAGAAAGCATACCGTGCCGCCAGCGGTGCTACATTCCAAACCACCAACACAACCCCCGTCAAGACAGGAGTTAGGACCAGGATTGGTACTGAAGTCGCAATCTCGCCGACCCTAGAGGTGGATTGTGAAATCGATGGTTTTCAGCTATCTACGGCCGTACCCAGATTCTACCAGCGGTCCAATCACTCGGTACCTGAAAAATGGGTTGAATAAGCACCTCGTTACAGGCAGAAGTAAGAAATATATGACCTGGAACGTGACGGAAGTATACGCCGCAGCTTCCCATCTTCAATGGTGGTCAGCATTTGTACAATGTGGATGAAGGTGGAACGTGCCCAGTAGGGTAGTTAGGAAGTGTACCTGAACCCGTGAACATGGCCGGCCTTGGCAGCTTTTCAATAATGCTCGGCAACAGTATAGCATCATGCATACCATACGGTGAAAGGGCAGCCATTGTAAACGATTAAAGTGCGCTGCGCGAATGCCCCCGATACAAGCGCGAGGGACGAGACAAGAATCGATTTCATCATGTTGATGCACTGGCAGGTAACTTGAAGCGAATGAAGACCAGGTCCTCCAGCTGAAAGACTCCGTTAGTCAATTTGCTTTTATACCTCGCATGACGGTTGATGGTAAATATATTCAGGTTCAACGTGCAACAAGCAAGGAACATTTTGCAGCAAATTTTTTTGGCTTCGATGAACGGCCTTGTGCTGCTTCACAGCCTGAGGGCCCATCTGGACCATCGCTGGCATGATGCCCGAGACTACGTAATACCTGGAATCATCATGTGGATGGGCAACCACAAGGCTACCATAGATTGCGCTCGAGTCTATTTTGGCTGCGCTAATGCTAACCAAGTGCCGGTCATTGTGTGGAGTTGATCCGAGTCGGAGTGTGTCTGCTGTTACTGACACCTTCCCACGGTCATGTCATGCAACTTTACCGGGATCCCCTGCATATGTGCGATATGCCTGCTAGTTCTTGGCGGGTAAGTTGAGTTTCAGCTGCTAGTAACCACTACTCAGTTGTCAAGTAGGTTCAGCGGACAACGTAAAGGGCATTAAATCCTGGGACACAATGAGAATGCCAGTGGCTATAGCAGAGAACGTGGAAACTTGAATGGTGCGATGAAGAGGTGAAAATCACAAATGGATTTCCGCTCTCTTTAGCTGCAGTGTACTGTGACGAAGAACACTTTCAGGAAGAGGTAGCGGCCCAGGTTGATGAAACGTTACCCCCTCTTGGCTACCAGTCAAAGAACCGGGACACATGACATGCAGGGAAATTCATGCGTCCCATAGGGTCCGCCGCCTTGATCCTCGGAGTCGGCGAAGCAATCGTCCATACGTGTTCTGTGCCGTACCGGCGTAAGTACGATAATAGTCCACCTGGAGAGGCTTCAAGCTACTAATACGTGATGCGTCGGCGGCGGATCCCAGACGAAGAAACATCCCATATCTTTCCAGGTCGCCGTGAGCATCTTGGCCATCAAGACCAACGACACCGTGACATTACAGGAGGCAAATGTAGGGTAGTCTTGCCGATACAAGTACTCCAGATGTAGAATCGGACCAATCCTACGTACTCCAAGTGGCCGTCCCGACATTGTTGCTCCGTCAATGTCTTGGCTCTTTGGAAGCGGTTGACTCGTCGCAGTTTCTAGGCTCACCTGCATGGTAAGCCCAAAACTGCAACTACAGCACTACTATGTCCGGTTTTGCCTATATGCGGCACAATCACTGTCCGGAATGAATATATGTACTGGCTGAAAGCCCAGTGTTCCAGATCACTCGGACGGGGATTATGACGCAGCCTACGCTCATGAATGACCCAAAGTAGAGATACGGTGGAGGTCGTTGCGAAGTCCTGTTACCCATCAACCACTCTCAAGCCCCAACGGGCATGTCCACATCCCGAACCTGACTTACTACCGGGTAAGCCTCTCTAATTCCGTGGCGAAAAGCTACCGGTATGCTGTACACTACAGTGCATCCCATGGAGTCGGGCTCAACGTCGTCCGACACTCGTTTAGCCCTCCAGAGAATGTCGTTTTTGCTGATTGTCGGAACCCCTGCTCCGCTACTGCACTCCAGGGCTCCCGACACTTCAGGGAGGTTTCATATATCGTGAAAATCAATGTAATCGATGAGACTTCTATATTTCCTGCGATCACTGAGGTCGAGGGTATCCTTGATAACGCAGGCCTTGACTATCTCATCAACTACGCTGGAATAGTTTGTACGTGCCAGTGAGCGACTCAGACCCACTTGGGTAACACTGGGACCGAGCTGTAAAGGATGACACCTGCGACTCTAGATCCGAAAGACGCCACTGCAACGAATGTTGCAGGACCTGCACCTACTACATACCTCTCATTGAGCGAGGCAATCACAAAGTCATCGCAGACATATCCTCCGCGTTAACCAGTATTGACATCGACTATGGTGGGCAGCACTCCTCGTACAGTATCTCGAAGTCAGCGTTGGTGCGTCTTGCAGTTCATTCGTTATCATGCAGACATACAAGCAAGCAAAGGAGCGTCCCGACCTGGTCCCATTCCTTGTTGATCCGGGTTGAGTGAAGACAGGTAATGTGATACGATATGTGCCGCTCACTTAGACATTAAATATAGGCGACGATAATGCCACGCTTGAGCGCAAGAAAGCGGCTGGGATAGTTAATGTCGTGTCGAACGTCAATCGATCACACGTGGGATGCTCCCTTTGCTATGAGGAGAGACAACCCATTGGTAATGGGTTCCGGACCAACCCTGGATCGTGTTTGGCCTTCTTGCTGCCCTGTGTATGTTATTATCCGAAACTTGAACCCTTGTGAGTCTGCACGAGTAATTTTACAAGCAGGAAATATATACTCAATTATCCATCCGCCGGTACCGTCATCAAACTTTCTCGCACCGGATGTGTCAGACCCGAACCTGGCACTATGGTATTTCGCTCCATTTTATCTGTAGATCAGAGCACTAGGCAGGCCCATCTCCGAGGCACGGATACTGCTTGCCGGAACCACCCGAGTTTCCTAACCGGCGTGGACTGTTTCCCGATGAAAAACAGGCTGCGAGTCGGGTGACTCGGAAGGTTTAACAGGGAGAAAA
>JBBPOD010000893.1:0-13223 GCA_038091255.1 Tylopilus intermedius | reverse complement strand
CATCCACACAGTCGCACGCGATACGCTGTGAGGGCAGCTCACCCGGATCATTCCCTCACATTCACATCCTGCGGCCGGAGGCTGGCAAACAACTAGTATCGTTGATCGCCGCTGATGTATTGAATGGACGTCTGTCTAGCCTCAACCTGCATTTTGAGCCAGGGCTCAGAGGAGCAATTCACGATTTCATATTTCGCAAGGATATCCACCCGGACATCGTCAACATGGTAGAAAACTATGCCCAACAAAGACCTATCTGGGGTTCACTGCTTCTCCTGCGCGGTCTCTTAGCTCACGACATCCTGTTGTTCGCCCTAATGCAACGCAGGTGGCGTGTAGACTACGGCGTTGACCTATCTTCCACCCCGCGCACTATGCTTGCCATTCCCTATCGCGCCAAAGATGTTCCCGCAGAAAAGGCAGAGTTCGGACATCCGGACACAACCATCCTGCTTACATACCTCTCTTACTACTACGGAGGACTCAAAGAGGAACAACTCCGAAATTCATTTGAACTTCTGCTGCAGCTGGATGACCCACCTTCTGAATACTCCCAGTGGGTTCAGGATTACGATACCACATTGTTTCCATCTGCTCTTCGAACATTGAGTGGAATTAACATCAGGTCGTTGGAACAATGGACCACGCACCTCATGCCTCTCTTCACTCGAAATACGCGGGCGATAGATGTCTACCTTTCGAAGGTCGTATTCACGAAACACGCGAAAGAGTATCCTCACAAAATATCTGCATCGTACTGGGATATAGCAGAGAAGAAGGATCATTTAGTAACTGGTGAGGGAGTTTCTACGTTCCACTTTCCCTCGATCCTGAGACTGAATCGAATTTCAAGGCTTCTCAGGGACCAATGATGGACAACATCTTTTACCTACTTCGATTGCTCAACACGACCCAGATTTTCTTCGTCAGAAGGGAACCAGTGCGAGGGTTCTCGTATATCTTCTCCAGCCAGAGAATTCTTCGTATATGGTGACAGCCGACGAGCCTGGCGAGCGATGGACCACGTTCAACCTCCTCAAGATGATAGTGGCACAGAGTCCTTCAATTCGCGTCCTGCTGGACGTCGGCGCACAGATACTCGATCTCTCGAATCTCCGACTGGCCAAGGCATGGCTAGACTGCACTCTAGCTACAGAGGTCGCGGGGGCTATATATTTCAGCGAGGACGACAAATTGATGGTGGTCACCAGAAATGGCACAACACAATCCCTGTTATCATCACCACTAGTTCAGCAGTTGCACCGATGTGTCACATATTTGGATCATGCTCATACAAGGGGGACAGATCTCAAGTTCCCTGTCGGCTTCCGCGCTGCGGTCATGCTGGGAGACAAGGTTACGAAAGATCACTTGGTCCAAGGTAGGTCTATACCAGGTACCATCGTAGGATTTATCATTCTCATCAATAATGATTCTTAGGTTGCATGCGGATGCGCAAGCTAGGTCACGGTCACAGCGTGATGTTCTTCGCGCCTCAGGAAGTTGATCAGAAAATCCGTGGTTTGGTCTCCAAAGAGGGGGGCGTCCCGGTTACTACTGCCGAGATCTTGCACTGGGCGATACACGAAACGTGGAATGACCTTCAACGACAGGCCCCTTACTGGGCACAGCAGGGGGTCAGCCACAAGTCACGTTTTGAAGCCTGGTCTCGTTTCCGGGAGGGTGGTGCATTGGAAGAATTGGCAACTGCCTGGGTCCAAACTGAGCTCAACTCTCTGTCGGATATGTATTCGCCCAGCCACTCTACAGACTCCATGAACCTTACTCCAGAAATTCGAGACCTTTGTGCAAACTTCGGGGTTCTCTCGCTTCCGGCCATTCGGATGGACGAAGAACAGGAGAGAGAGGTATCGCAGGAGGCTGAGCGTGAGAGAGAGATAGATAAGCGGCCACTCGGGGCATCACCGGAAACGCACTCGCTTCATCCAGACGTCGTGCAGTTCGTGAAAAGCGGTACCATGCCATCACGCTTCCGAGTCAAAGCAACCCCCTTCCGTCCTGTATTTGCGAGAACGAGCTCCGGGCCCTATAGATCACATTCCTGGAACCCGTTTATATTCGCGACCGCGGACTTCTGTGCAACGGTTAGAGAAAGCGCAGAAATTCAAGGGAGGGGAAATGATTATCTGCGCCCTGTCCAATGGGTCCTCTCCGCGAAATTGGCAGGAGAAGATGCTCTCATCCTCGTGAGCCCATTCGAAGTTGATCAATTAATGCCAGAAATCAAGACCAGCAAGCACGTCCACCTCCACTTATACATTCCCCGCACGACCGAACGCATGAAGCCGTCTGATGATCTGAGGCTATACACCATCCCCCCTCTCGCCTCTGACTGCCTTCCTCCCTGGACACTGATCGACCAGTTGAATATATTTGCTGGGCAGTTATACCTAAGTGATCATACTTCCTATGGCCGGCTGTGCACTTTCCTTGGTGTACACGCGGAAGATCCAGACCAGAAGACGCGCACAGTGGCTGTCACACGTAGCTGGTTCAGTAATACCCGTCCGTCAGATCAGGCAATTATCAACAGGTTCGTTGGGACACGGATACCCGCCGTGATGCAATTGCTCGCCGCTCGAAGGGGCATGGGGTTTGCGGAAACACACATGGGCAAAATCCTTGAAGGCTGGCCATTGACTGAAGAAGACTTTCGGACTCCGCTCGGGCTAGAACACGGCAAGCCGCCGCCAGAGAGTACTGGTCCCGTCGAACGGGGAGACCTCGGCGCTTTCACGGAACTAAATTCGCTGGAGGACGACGATGAACAAAGGCCGACCAGAAAACGACGAGTCTCAGATTCTGGGTCTGCAGGTCGTCAGTCGAAGCGGAAACGGCTGGAATAAGCACGAACTTTCTTCAAGTTCGTGCCACATCTCGTGCTATCTTCTGTTCTATTCAGTCTCGTGCATTAGATGTTTTTGTTGGCTGTAAAATGTATGAGTAGTGCCTTGTCATCAATCTCTATTTCTGCCGCCTATAGTTTACGATCGTGTTCCGTTGAGCCCGCCACTTTGACTCGGGCAGAGCAGTTGCGTATGTGACCGTCGTCACCTTTGACCCACGCATAATAATCGGCAGACACGATGTTGCACCATTCGTGCCCAGCAGCTTGGACCGTAATCGATCGAGCGCCAGAAGTGTCGACGTTGCGCTCCTCGAGGCTGAAAAAAACTCCGTTCACGACATTGAGCCTTTTCCGCAAGCTGGGTCCATGCTTTTGTCCCCTCTTTAGGCTCATGACAATCTGGCGCCTCTGTGACCATGATCACCACGACGAGAACCACCTCGGGATGCGTGTCAATCTCTTGCCTGATCTTCTTCCACAGCATATCACGATTCTGGGAGAACGTGCACTCGACCAGTATAGGGATGGATTCTAGAAAAGTGCCTCCCGCGGATCTGAGACGCAGCATGAGATGGGGAGTCGCAACTCCTCCATATAGCGAACAAATGGCAAGATTTGAGTGGAGATAGGCACGGAGCTTGTGGTTGTCGTATGGGAGGCTGTGTGTTATGGAGCTGACTCTAACCCTAAAGCGGGTTAGCAGCAACTCGAAGATGGGATGCGACCATTGTACAATGAGGATCTCGTCCGATGAGATGTGGGTTAACCTGTTGTCGTGGGTAAGCCGCCATGAGTCCCATGTGGGACCCGATAATAAGTTACTTACCTCGGTTTCATCTGGAGGGCCTCCCTTTCACAATCGAGGAAATAAATCACCCTGTACTGCTCATTGCTAATGCCCTCGAAAACATAGAAGCCCTGGTACAGTGATCAGTCTGAGAGACTACACCAAAAGTTCTTTTTTTTTACCGTAGACGCATTCATAGCATATATGGAATTCTTGCCACTCTGAGGGTCATCATCTGAGTCGGGGGGGTTGGAAGATATCAGATGTTTCAGGACTTTCTGGAATGAACCTCGAACAAGGTGAGTTTTGACTAACTGCATATAACACAAGCAGAGCCCACGTACTGTCCAAGGCGACAGCAGTCACGTATTCTGGTGCCCCTTGGAGAGCAATTCGCAGTGCATCGTCTTCCTTCATTTCAAGTTGTTGCGGCAAACCTGTAAACTTGAAGTGGCGAATTACATAACGCCAACTTGGCATGCCCTTCTATCTCAAGTTCGATGCCGTACCAAGTTGCGTGCGACTAGGGCAGCTGCCAGTGGCCATTCATCAGCACACGAACGCACTTCGGTGTCTGCATGGCTGCCTTACGAAAGAAGGAGGGTCCCGTTTTCGACCAATTCTCCAGAGCCAAGGCAGGTTGCAGGTGAACCAGCTCTTCACCCGTGCCAGCGGGAGGGAAATATCACACAAGTTGACACTACCGCCTTGACTAATAATAGATCGGGTATAGCGAACCAATAACACCAAAGCCTCGCCGTATCTATGCTCACGAGCGTCCCTGAGGCTCTCTAGCTCCGTGCGGCCACTCTCCAACGGATTTTGGGTCCTCCTCGCTCAAGGCCGTCACCGGCTCACAGGCGGAAACACAAACCCCTTGTTTCCAATCGGACTCCACCCCTCTGTGCGCTCGTCCGCCCGAATCAAGCTCGCAATGCTCGCCGTATGTCTATGCATCCGCCCAGCCCCGCCTCCGCCCATTTTCTTCATCGCGTGCTGCTGCCGGATGGACTCTCCCTGACCCTGCGCGTGGTGGTTTGGATTCGGCGAGCGATACAAGATATGTTCCAGCTCGCCTTCGTCTGACAGGTCTATCGACTCGGCCGTGTCGCTCGCAAACTCGTCTGAGCCGAACGCAGGCCGGCGTGCCTCGAGATCGTACTGCTCGTACTTGGACCGTACGCGATGTGCACCGCTCGGTCTGCACAGCTCGTCGGGCATGAAGAGGTAAAAGAATGCGGTGGCGAGGCACGCACCGCCGACGACGTCGATGAGGTAGTGGTGCGTGAGATACATGGTGCTCCAGTAGAGCACACCGACGTAGATCCACACGTACCGGGCAGTGCCGTCCCAAAAGTGAGTAATGAACAGTGCGCCGAGGGTCGCCCAGCCGGCGTGGAGGCTTGGGAACGCGCCAAAAACCAGAGGCGAGTTAGAGAAGGCGGTTTGGTAGCCATCGCCGCCGAAAAGAGCGTCTATGCGAGCGAGCCCACCTGCAGAGCCGGGAACGTCGTACGTGGCGGGAGTGAGGCCGTAAATGACTTCATACCAAGGGGCGGCGCATGGGATGAGGATCTGGATGAGGACAGCGGTAAGGTTCATGTAACCAAAAGTCTTGGCCCATGTCTTGAGCGCAAGAGTGGGTCGGAAGAGCCAGAGGAAGAGTGACAAGACGAGAGGGTAGGTGTAGTGAATAACACCATAAGGAAGCCAAGCGATGATATCCAAGATGGGGTGGGTGAAACGGGTGAGGATGTCAGATATGTTGGCCCCGTAGAGGACAGACTCGAGGGTCGGGAGGAGAACGACATGAACGGCGGGGCGGAAGCTAGAGGGTATAAAACGATTGGTGTAGAAGGCGAGGAGCCAGGCGAATACGGGAGTTGCCGGGAGGAAGAACTGGGAAGTGAAGGGGATGAGAAGGGCGGCGATGTAGAGGATAGGGATCAAGAGTTTCGTAGGAAAAGAGGGGACCTCCATGATGGTGAGCCAGAATACGGCGAGAATTATATGGAAAATGTAAATGACATCAGACTTTGAGAATTCGTGTGCTTGGAGACGTGCGATCGTGTTTGCGGGCGAAAGAGACTTGTCGAGTCGACCGACCGCGGCCGAAAACGCAGCCAACAGCGTTCTCGACGAGGCAGCTACGCTCGAGCGAAGAATCTTTATGCTATACATGCGTGTATGATAGAATGCGGTGGTATATTGATCCTGGCAACTATGAGACGACGCTGCTGCGCAGTCAATACTGCGGTCGACGTACCAAAAAAGCGAACGAACGATGCAAAAACACAAGTTCACCGGTCACCAACTTGGAAAGTGTTTTAGTGGTGTTGAAGTAAATTGGCCAGTGTGCTGCGGACCCAGCTGCGGTCCAGCTGCGGTGGTCGAGGAACGAGGGGACTTGGCCCGCTCGTGGGAACGCCGTCGTGATCATCACGGACGACCAACGAGAGGACCCGCTCATCACTGGGACAGTCAAACTATCCAATCTACCTCGTTCTACCGTCTTTGGGCCATGCTGACGTGGTGCTGCTAGCTCACCGGCACCCGGATCAGCAAGCCCGACGGGCTTAGACTAACCTGTGCAGCCGGCGCTGGTCCAGGCGTGAGCGGGGCCTCGGAACACACTACCACATCGTCGACCATGTTCATGAATCTCATTTCCTGGTCCAACCCTCCGAATACTGAGACCTCCCTGTGGCGACGTGGTGGGCACACAGGAAAGATGCCAAGTGTTCCCGATTTAGTGCGTTCATGTGTCGATCTTCTCGCCAAGAACGGTCCACTCTTTACCACCACGTTCTCATGTCCATACTCAAGAGATTCTCTCTTCTCGGCGACCTTGGTTTCGCGCTCTACCTCGCCTTCTGGCCTACCCTGAAACGCGTATGGGCCACCCCATACCTCCTCTTCAAGCCAGTGGAAATCTCACGGATCTTGATGTCCCACGTGTGGACTGCATTTGGCGCTGGCATCGACCAGAACAATGCCCAACTCAAGACGTCTCTCATCTCCCAAGATGCCTATGGTGTCGTGCTCGACCTAGGTGCAGGTAGGCCCCAAACGCGCCCAATGCCCGCTACCACGTGTTCAGCTCATTTTCCCCACCCAGGGCACGGCCACACTGCCAAATACCTCGATACCACACGCGTCACCAAGTATGTCGCCCTCGAGCCCAACGTGCTTATGCACAACGACCTCCGGCAGATCGCAGAAGCCGCTGGATTCAGCGAAGCAGCCGGCACGTTGATCATCCTCCCTTGTGGCGCCGAGGACACGACGACCATCCTCACACGTCTGGGCGGTTACCAACCCGTTGATACCCTCGTGTCCGTGTTGACGTTGTGTTCCGTACCCGAGCCTGAGCAAACAATCAAGACACTCGTAACGGAGGTACTCAAGCCGGGTGGGCAGGTACTCTTCTTTGAGCACGTTCGGAATCCGCGTCCTTATATTGCTTGGTGGCAAACGTTCTGGTCCCCGGTTTGGGCATTGGTGTTTGATGGATGCCGACTGGATCGTCCCACGCACACCTGGATTCAGCAAGTGGGCGGATGGGCGAGTGAGGAGTTGAGAGGCGTGGAAGGAGAGGAAGAGGAGCATTTGTTTTGGCATCGTGTGGGGAAGTTCGTCAAGGCTACGTGACACTATTCTTTGATGCTTCAACTTGTCGACCTGCTATGCTTCCCGGTCCAATAATAATCCCCAGTGCACCATCTACTTACCTTCAATTACCCCTCGTTTCTCGTGTTGTTCATAGTCTCGACGCTTACTTGACATTTTAGAGGGTAGCACTCGTCAAATAGGGAAAAGATTCACCTCTCAATCGCTGGTGTCGTCTCGGTACGAACCCGCAGCAAATTATATTGCCAACTCAAACGGTGACGGTTGGACTTGCCACGGGGAGTGTCATTCGCCCCATCCCTACCGAATCGATAAATCGGATGAACCAAGAATCTTGCATCTGACGCTTCCTTCCTACGAACCACGTACGTGGCTCCCCGCGGGACCCCGGGACATTTTCGGTGAAGAACGTGAATCCATGGAGTTTACTGACAACGACGTTCCCACTGGCATTGACATGAACCCTCCTGGCCCCAGTGAAAAACTCTGCGGAAACGAAGCCGAACCACATGCAAGCTGGAACCCAGATTTCCACGATATGATCGTCGACTCATCCACCATCTGATTCTGACTCAGAAATACTCGCAACTCTCGTTTCAACCGGCAAGGAAGCAGCACCCACTGACTTATTGAACCCGTATACGGTATCCACACCTCGTGCCAGTGCCTTCGCCTGCGTGGCACTTGGGGGTCGCAATTTGACTCTGGGATACCCGGAAAAGCCCTATCACTAATGGTTCCATTCAGATTCAACACTATAAAATGCCACTCAATATTTGAATGTATAAAGTTATACACCGTGGCCACAGTCACGGCCACTCACTGACACTCACTGTCCCCATCCCAACTCCAAACCGCTGCCGCTGTGGACAATTCATATAGCACTGTTGCTTCTTTTATGCAATGCTCCTCCATCCTGTACTCGCTTCTAGCCTCTTCATTTATGCGGTTCTAGTGGATTGCCGCCACGACTCGGAGGACTGGCTCGGGAACCATGTCAACCTGCCAGCGAGGCAGCCCACTAATGCTACATTTCACGGCACTGATGGCTACAACAACTGGTCTGGTGCTATCTGGAATAAGGATAGCGTGCGTTGCTACCTCATGGATTCTCACACTTGATCTCAACAGTGTCACTGGCTAGGGAACTTTTAACTACATCACAGGCCGATTCACCGTCCCTGTTCCCAATGGTCCGGCCGACGCCGCTGCTACCGTCTGGGTCGGTATCGATGGTAACACATGCCAAACTGCGATGCTCTGCAGCGGGGTGGAGATATTCACTGACGGGAATGGGGCCCCATCTTACGTTGGTAAGGAGATTCTCATAGCACCACAACCAGTTTATTGAGTTCGCTATAGCATGGTATGAGTGGTATCCCGACCAGTCCCACACCTATTCAGATGTCGCCGTCTCTCCGGGGGACGTTATCCAAGTCAGTATCACACTGAATTCGTTCACGTCTGCTGTCGTCGCGATCAGTAATCTCAGCAATGGGCAAAAAACAACAAGTTGGGCTCAGTTCTACTTCTGCACTCTGCGGGTCGGACGCGGAATGGATTGTCGCAGATCCGTTGGATAGAAATGGAGACGTATATCCCTTGGCCAACTTTGGCTCGGTGATATTTAACGGCGCCTCAGCCGCCAGTACTAGTCCCGGTAAGTGGGACCTACGGGCCAGACGGGGGAAATCTCGCTGTCATAATGCAGGGAAGCAACGTCCTCACTGCCGTCACGGCCAGTACAAGTTCCGTTATCATCACACAGGTGTAGGATCAGCAACTTAGAGGGATGGAGGTGAGGTGTCCTCGGTACTTGATTCCGGTGGTGCCGCTGGTTGTTTTGTTTGAATACTCATCATAGACTTGCTGTATGAATTGTGACCGTTGGCAAGATTTACGCCCCCGGTGCGTCGTGTTCCGTGCTCGGGTGGGGTGACCACGTTGTCCGCGTCTACTTGAAAATGGTTCTTTGGGACCAATCCCAGAGTGACCGTGCTCCTCTTCTAACAGAAGTATAGACCCGTGGCCGATGATTTACTTCCTCGCTCGTTTGGTTCGATGAGTTTGCGAAAGCATCACAGTTAGTAAACTCATCCAGCCAAGGATGTTGTTTCTGAAGTCTCCCGTGAGGCCCTCTAACCAGACTCAGTGCCGCAATTTTGGTGATTTGACCGCCCACGACGCACGCATGCGACGGCTCGACCTCTCCTTGCTAGTTATTGGGGTTCCTCAATGATTGCCAGACTCGCCGCGATACAGGTATCGACTTGATGTAGTACTCTTCCTGCAAAGTCACCATTTCTAACCGACCAACGAATACCCCACGTCCCCTTGCACGCCGTCCTGCATCGTGATCAGCGCATCGAGCATCCGCCGACCCTCCTGATCGAGCGTCTCCCGGAACCGCTCCTCGCGCATCCACGTCAGCCCATGCTGGAGCACGTTCCGCGCGCGCGTCGCCCCGCCGCGGACGTCCCCCATGCATCCGTGCAGCGTCGCGCGGTGTTGTTTGGTGTCGTACGTCGCGCAGTGGAGCACGTTGGAATTGTAAAACACCGTGTCGCCGGCTGTCAAGCGGGGTCGTCAGCGTCGCCGCGTCAACGCACGCGAGAGGGAGGAACTTGCGTCGGAGGACGAGCCTGATGGCACCCGGCATCGCGAGCGGGTCTTGAGGCGGCTCGAGCGTCGTCGAGTGCGCCCGCTGTGCGTCCGTCCTAGGGACCTTGTGCGACCCCGGGACGAGGTACAGACAGGCGTCTTCATAGAGCGCGCTGTTGTCGCGGATCAACGCACCGGTCTGCAGGATCATCGCGCACGGACTCACGTGTTCCACTGTACCTGCACCGGGATCGGTCAGCGACGTGCGCGGATGGCAGCCACGCACGGGATACGCACCCCATGGGACCATGCCGCGAGCGCTACGCGTTCTTCGTCGGCCGTCGCGGTCTCCCGGACGTCGTCCCGGTGCCATCGAAGTGCAAAATCCCGCTGGGACGGGTTCACCAGCACATTGAACAGCTCTGCCGTGCGTCTGCATCAGCACCGGCACCGGCGCCGCACCATCGAACGGCCCACGCACCCATCTGGAGCTCTCCCTCACCACACCCCAAGAGCGCGGCGGCGGCCGCCCGCATCCCCTCGGAGGTGTACCACCGCGCGAACACGGGCTCCCCGAGGGCGGGGTGCATCACGTGTTGGACGCCCCAGACGTCGGGGTGCTCGGCATAGTCGAACGGGGGGAATTGCTTCCCGACGGTGCGTCGGTGGGGCCAGACGCCTGCACGCGTCTTGGCGGTCACGCGGTCGCATGCGGCGCTGAGGGCGGGGAGGAGGGTGGATGGGATGAGGTTGGGGACAACCACGTAGCCTTGGTCGTCGTAGGTCGCTTTGAGCGGGGAGGGGGAGAGCGGGCTCATGGGAGCGATGGATGGAGGAGCGGAAGCAAGGGCGGTGCGATGGGCTTGCAGAAAGGGGTAATGGGGGCCACATGACGAGGTCTCATGATGCTCGCGGACGGCTCTCCGGGCCCCGTTGCCCGCGCCAACGGCAGCCGATGCCACCGCACACATGTATAGCAGGATACGTACACTTGTATTAGACAGCTGTTACAGTCAATTAAAAGGGTACCTGAATTCAACGCCGTACCATATGCAACATCGCGCAGGAGGACACCTCTGGAGATCGTCACCCCTTGGACAAACGCGCCAACACCTGCTTGGCCACGCGCTGCCGTCCCTCCTCCGCGGTCGCATACGTTGTCGGGAGATCAAACTGCTCCCTGCCAATCACGATCCACACTTGATAGCGCCCCTGACGCTGCACCTCGTGAAACGCCGGCATACCGCCCCCGCGTTGCCTGCAATACTCTAGCATTGCGTGTCAGAACGGAGGAAACACACAACGACAGAGGACACACCGATCAGATTCTGTACTTGGGAAGCGGTGGTGCCGGGACCGTCCCGGGAGACGGTCGTAGACGTGTTGGCGGGGGACACCGTCGCCCTGGTTTTGCCGTTGTCGGTGCGCCCCCCTGGGACGACGTCCGAGTCGCTCCTCTCTGCAAGGGGTGAGTGGGTTCAAGCGAATCACGATCAGTGAGCATTGCGCGTACCCAGGTCGATCGCCGGCACGTCGAGATCGTCGTTGCGACTCGAACCGACAGAAAATTCTGATTCTGGGGACGACACCACTTCGCCAGGTTCCAGTTCCGCGTCGTCCGCCGAGGGAGGCAGAACGCGCGAGGACGAGCTAGGTCCTGCATGGGACGGTGAGGGTGGGACATCGACAACGCGCAAAGGATGCGATCCAGCTCCGTATATAGCTGGGACACCATATCCATGATTCCTGCCCACACGTCTCGGGTCCAGCACTGGAGGATACGACGACGACGACGACGCACACATCTGCGCATTCAAAGACATCCCGTGACCGTACATTACAGGACGAGCTGGACCAGATCCACCGCCATCCTCTGCGCCTGGCCGAGATGGATCATACAACTCATCCACGGGGAGACTCTGTGACAGACACGTGTCGCCGGGGCCGGGCATGCCAAGCATCCGGTTGCCGCTCGAGAAGTACTGCCCCGCGCGCGCGCCGTCTCCTTGAGACGCGGCCTCTGCTCGCCGTTTTCCCTTCTTCTTTTTCTTCTTGGCAGGCGGGCCCTGCTCCATGTCCTCCACGGACTCGGATTGCTTGCGCTTTTTGGACACTTCTGGGTTGTAGGTGTGCAAGGAGTAAGGGCTCGCATAACCATGCGGTACTGGGCCGCCTCGAAACCGAACGAACTCGATGGCACCTTGTGCAGCGGCGAGACAGATGGCAGCCACCTTGGCATCTCCCTTGCTGCGGTAATCGCTCGGAACAGTATACCGGCGCACCTGGTGTGAGGCGGGCAACGTTGACAGTCTGACGAGCAAGGTGGCACCGAACGCTGTGTAGACTATCAGAACATGTGTGACGACACAGTTAAAAATGCCAACCATCTCTGTCCTTGTGATACTCGAAATGCGGATGCAGGTCAGAGTCAATCTTGCTGAGCCCCGAGGTCAGGGCAGGGTACACCAAGCTGCTCGAGAACGAACGCATGATAACTGTGACTTTGTTGTCTACGGAGGAGGTAATTGACCGAATGTAGTCTCCGACGCCCTCAGACATGGCTTGCAAACAAACGGCCGCCTTGGCATCTGATCGCTTGGTGAATCTGGCGTCGACGAAAAACGCCCTGTACTCTCCTGGGCGATCAAGTTTGAGGAGACAACCATGCACTGGGAGAGGACTGAGTAACAAGTTGAAAAACATGTTTGGGACACTGACAACCGGGTGGGCCATCAGACGTGAAGAAGAATGACACGACGAGTTTTCCGCCGCGAGCGTACTGCGACATGTTGTTGATCCATGCGAGGGGGTTGATCTCGCCGACATCGTTGGATTCGAACTGTTCTGGGAACGGTCTTGGCAGGGAGTCGTAGAATGCTTGGAGTGTCCAAGGCGTCGTGTTATTTACCGGAGGGGGCTGTGACGTGGCTGCGGATGATGGATGTGTTTGGCCGTTTCCGTGCTTGATGAAGTCCAAGACGCCCTCGGCGACGGCGATGTTGGCACAGGCTCCTTTTGCGTTCAAGTAAGTATCAGACGTCGGATCAGATGCGTAGATGCGAGCGACGTGGGGAGAGAGCTGGATGCGAAGCGCACAGCCCTGTTCTAAGTAGGGTTAGTGTGCAACTTGACGATGAGGATCATGTGACACACTGTGCGGCGACTTGGCATCAAAGAACGGGATCCACTGTGGAATGACGCGGCCGGCGCGCCATTCGGTACAGCACTGCTCGATGTCATCTATGAGCGGCTCAGAGGGAGCACTGGGCGAGTCGACGGTCTCGGGCGCGATATCGCCGAAGAGTCTAGGCTGGAAGTCGCCGCTGGCGATGAAAT
>JBBPOD010000892.1:0-13229 GCA_038091255.1 Tylopilus intermedius | reverse complement strand
AGCGAGTCTTTGAGGTTGACGAACGTGTCCGCAGTCGGGTTGGTGTGCCGCAGCGCGCGTTCGCGGTGAGAGAACATGAGGGTGACGTGTGGGACGAGCCACGTCGCGGCACCTGGATGCACGGAGGGATCGAACGGGGGGCAGCGATCGAAGCTCACGCGGTGGACGTCCCAGGACGTTGGCATGCCGTCGTCGAGCACACTGAAGAACCTGTTGGCGACACCGCGCTCACTGCGGTCGTCCATAGACAGGGCCGACGGCGCCGTGACCTGTCAAAACGTTAAAGTGTGGTCAAGTCCATACATCGCTTTGATCAGGGTGGTGGAACTACAGCAAGGACAAGCCCTGTGCCATTCTGAGATCACGAACGCACGGTACGATCCATGTTTAGAGTTAGTCTGGTCACCAGACTAGTTTAGAGTCATGTTACGGACAGAAGACGCATTCACAGACTGCACATAGTCATCGGATAAAGGGGGTGTATGGCGAACAAAAAAGCGGTCAGTGACTCGGATGCATCGTGGAAGGACTCTGTCATCGAAAACGGTCTCTGACTCAAGAGGCACTGCGACTGGCATGGTCGTCATCCAACAGAAACGCGCCCACCTTATTCAATGACAGTGCTTCTCATCCGAAACGAGCGATTCCGAGTGAAAAGTTCTTCCTGTATGTAGCCTCCAAGCTGAGGGGTCGGTGTGACGAAGCTCTTCAATCAACGACTTTATCAGAATTTGGAAACGAGCCACAACGAAAAGTTGAAACGACTCTGCTACGGAGCTATGATACCAGGAGTCCATTGCACCTGTCTATCAAGTGATCGGTCATACATCCAAGTTCCCAAATCTCTTATGTACAGGGTAGAAAGACAGACATATCACGAATCATTCTGGAAAGAATAGAAAGATAAGGTTGACATCTATCATGATGCTGCGAGTGCTGATTACGGAGGCATTGTAATACATGAGAGGTGCGACAGGGCCGATGTTTCGCAAGACGATATTATAGTTTCTGTACTGCTTTAATGGTAAGGGTAAGATGAGCCATGGTCAGAAAACTGCATCCTTTCAGGGACGAAAGTGCAAGCATACCTTCCACCTCTTTGAAGGGACAGTTCGAAAAATTATCTTCCAAATGAGCGAACGCCGCCAACCAATCATCCAGAAGGGTGACGAACTCCTCGTGTGAGACCTCTGAGCGGAATCCCTTGCTCTGTGTGGAGAGCGCGCTGTAATAGAATAGCGTGAACGAGTTCTCGATCAGCTGGCTGATCGGCTCGTGCAATTCCGCTGGCCAGTTATTCTGCAAACACTGCAAAAATTCAGGTAGCGCGACGAGTTTACTTGGCCCATTGGTAAGCGCGACCATGCCACGCTTTACGCTCCCAATGGTGTTTGGGTCGCCATCCGCCCAATCGGCATATCGCTGCGGCCAACTCCTCATATGGGAAGGGCGTCCAGCTCCGATGGATTGAACAAACCCTGTCTCGTCTGCCGCCTCCAACTCCGGAGCGGAGAGTGGTCCTGCATAGGAGAAAAAGAACAGGAAAAGGACGTAGAGGAAGGACTCCACATCATCGAACTGGGTGTGCCTTCCACCGTTTAGGACGTTGTGAGACATGTAGGGAAAGGTTCCCTTGCATGTAGGTCAGTCACAGAGACGACAGAATAGTGAAGCACGTACAGTCCGAAGTGCTTTAGTGGGCCTAGTGCCATCGATAGGACGAGAGACCGAGGCGCTTTCTTCCGACGATCCGAAAGTCAAGGGCTGGCGACGTATTGGGGTGAATTCTGTAGGCTCTTCACGGTCCTGAAGTATAGCTATGTCGAAGTCGATTAGGTACCCACGCTCGTCTTCTGGACGAAGCCCTAGCACGATGTTGTTCTCGCTGATGTCCCGGTGTAAGATTCCGATCGATGTGAGGTATTCGTGCCCTAGAGTGCGATGAGGTCAATGAGGTGTGTCAATAGTCACAGTACAGCAAAGAAACCTACCCAACAAGGCACCGCGCAACCCGCGAACAAAGTCATGTACTCCCCAAAAGTACTGCACCGGTCGCTTCAGCTCGGACTTGGAGATCGTCAGCACACGGTTCTCGACACCGAATTCCTCGATTTGGTCTCCAAGGAAGTCCCTGATCGCTTCAAGCGTCGTACACGCCTTCCCATTCCTCTCCGCCTTGAATGTCCTAAACTACTTTCAGTCAATCGTTCCACGAGACAGATAAGACAGCGTACTCGAACGGTACGATCACATTTGGGTGGCGGGGTTTCTGACGTAGACGTTCCATGACCGCATTTTGTTCTTCTTCCCGAGCGAGATCTTGCCAAGCTGTTCTCAACGCCAGTCGCTTAGCTTCGTGTTCAGGACTATCCTCGTCGTCAAGCTTGTTCTTGTCTTTAAGATTCACGACGCAGAACACCGTCGTACCCCTTCCACGAATTGAGCTGTCCGTGAACAAAATACCCGGGCACCGGTGACCATATAGTTTGATCGGCACGAAGACGAATCGTTCGTGTTCGACAGGGCTCCTGGCAAGCTTACGCTTCTTGGATGGCCCAGGGTCGCTGTCGTCTGCAACTTCGAAGTACGACCTCTTTTTTGACCGAGACGATATCTCCCTTGGGCGGACCGTGGCCGAATTGAGTTTTTCCTTGGTCGGTTCCGAAGCCGGAAGTCGCATCAGCAGGTAAGCAACTTACGATAAACCTCACAATTCTCCTGTACTTCTCCTTGTCTGGAACATTTTTGGGTACGTGACCGTGGGTTATAGTTGTCGTAGTAGCCATTGCGAAGTATGGTGAGCGTGCTGAGAAGTGCCAGTGGGTGAGAATATGGATCTTACTGTCAAAGAAACACGTTCAGCCCGTGTTTTATATGCAACCCACACCAAACCAACGGGCGTGGAGGTGTAGCGAGTTGTTTTCCTTGATGGGCCGACAGCAGAGTTTCAGGTCGGTGAGGAACTGTCACGAAGGTCCACATGTCGCACCGTGACGTCACGACGCGTCCACACCCAGATTGCCTATTTTGGGTGTTGAGTCTGCCCCCTGTCTTCGCGCCAGTGCTTCTTGACATCGTTTTCACAGGACTCATGATCATACTCGTTCCGAGTCAGACGTCAACTGTACAAATAATTGCTGGCGTGGTTCAAACCATTGTTGTTTTCCCTTGTTCGATTCAGGTTGGCAATTTGTCACGGCCATTGGATACCTGATGTGTGCCGTCCTCGCAGCCAATAGTAGTACTTACGTGTTGTGGAGTAAAATGCAGCGCAGCCTGCTGAGAGGATTTCGGCGATCTTTCCGAGAGCATGGGTATGACCTATTGGGTGTGATGATTGGTGCCTGCCACCAAGGCCACCGAGGACGAGCGTTCTTGTGCAGGCCAGACTTTTTTCTTTCTTTCTGAGTGCCTGGCTGGCGCTCGTATACATGTTCAAAGTTACATCACATGCCCCCCTGTCCTACCTGGCGCATACCTTCTTGTGCACCTTCCAGTGCCCGACCTGACACGCTTTGGAGCAATACCGCACCCGCTTACACCGCCCACACAGCGCGAGGGACCCGCCCCGCTTCCCACACGCCGCGCACCGTTCCTGCCCATCCACGCGTCCGTCCGAGTCCCCGTCGGGCGGCATCCCCACCTCCTCCAGATACGGCACCGCGAACAGCGGGCTGAGCGCGAGCCGTGTCGCGTACGGCGCCAGACACGCAAACCGCCCCAAACCCACCTCTGCCCCCACCCCCTCCCCACACCCACACAACGGCCACCCATCCCCACCCCCGTCCTTGTCCTTGTCCGGGCCCCTATACGCACACCCCGCGCGGTGCGCCCATGTCCGACACCGCTCGACGAACACCGGCAAAAGACGCCACCACGCCGCCTGTTCCTCGTGGTCGACCCCGATCGCGACGACGTCCCGCACCTCGAGCCGGCACAGCGCCTGCTGCACCGCCTCCGTCCCCCGCGTGACCCACGCGTCCGCGAGGACCGTGTGCGCGCCGACGTCAAACCGCACGCCCGCGACGACGAGCACCGCGAGGTGCCCTCCCGTGGTGGCGTCGCGCAGCGTGAACACGGACCGCGTGGGGCCGTGCACGCCTGCCGCGGAGAGGAGCAGCATGTGCAGCGAGTCTTTGAGGTTGACGAACGTGTCCGCAGTCGGGTTGGTGTGCCGCAGCGCGCGTTCGCGGTGAGAAAACATGAGGGTGACGTGTGGGACGAGCCACGTCGCGGCACCTGGATGCACGGAGGGATCGAACGGGGGGCAGCGATCGAAGCTCATGCGGTGGACGTCCCAGGACGTTGGCACGCCGTCGTCGAGCACACTGAAGAACCTGTTGGCGACACCGCGCTCATTACGGACGTCCATAGACAGGGCCGACGGCGCCGTGACCTGTCAAAACGTTAGGGTGTGGTCAAGTCCATACCAAACGTTGACGTACCTCGATGTACTTAGACTTGCGCGCGACGCGGAACGTGGTGTTGGCCGCGTCCACCGGCAACGGAAAATTGATCTTCTCTCTGTAGTCGTCAATGCACAGGCGTGTGCTGTGGGTCAGCGTCGGCTCGAGCTTGACAGACGAGCCCGCCGCGAGCGCCGCTTGGCCTACTGGGTCCGTGATGTCCACTCGCATGCCGAATGACTGAATTTCCGTGCAAGCCTCGCTCATATGCACATCCAAGACCCGTTGACCTACTTGGTCAGTCGCTGCCTTGGTGCTCGAATGAGTGGCCTGGGGTAGAGGCGGCTTGGCAAGCAGGTGAACGCGTCGCGCGTCCAGTGGGGCCGTGAATATGGGTTCTACAAGTGACCGCTGGCGAACCATGTTCGGCGACGGGCGCGTCCTGAATCCGACCACGGCGTCGTCGGACAACAGCAACGAGCTAGACGGGACAGAGAAGAACACGATCAAAGGTGCTGACGCGGACTTGTCTTGCCTGTCTTCCACGATGGTCGCAGTCTTCGCGTGCCCCGTACCCGTGGTGCTGAGTCTTCCGTATGCGGCATGAATATCCATGAAGATGTTCCACAGGTCCGGATTTCTGATCTCGCACTGGAGAACAGGCGTTTTGGCTAGGCGAAGGTCTGATTCAATAGCTGTGATCTTGCTCCGGGGCACCACGAGGACGACGGTGACGACAGGCGGAATCGAGTCCCAGTTCCTAAAGAGAGTCGAGTTCGATTGGGCGTGCAGACTTTGGACATAGGACTGCTCCATGGAGGTGAAGGTGACGATATCAAAGACGTGAAAGTGACAGCACATCTCCTGGTACAGATTGGAGCCCAACATCAAGCTGCCATCCTCCATCACTTGGTCGTCAAACATTGCCATGACCTGCATCCAGTCCGTTTGCACCCGCGATTTGAGGTGACGCAGCAGTTGCACAAAGCTTTGCCGGGTATAATGCACCAGCCTTGCCTCGGGTTGCGCGCGTGGGGATGATACAGACATGTGTTGCAATCGGCGCGCCAGACTTTCGTCGGCAAACATCTTGAGGTAGACTTGAAAGAGGAATCGACTCAACTGCTCGGGAGTAAATGCTATGCGGGACTCATTGTCGAGGGCTCTCCAAGCCATCCGTTCGTGGTATTGCGTGCCCTTGAAGACTTGCAAGAGCGTCTCGTGCACGTTGGACCGCGTGGTGAAGTGCGACAGGAACGCGGCAGGTACGACGCCCAAGAGAAGCGACATAGTTTGCATGTCGCCACAGAGTCGCTCTAGGATGTCCAACGACGGCGTATCACTGTACGAAAACAAGCCCTCGGTGTACAACGTTGCGCTAAAGGACTTGGATAAGAGGGGAACGGTGACGATAAGCAGGTTGAGCAGTCCAATGTGATCCGAAATGTTGGACGTGTCGATCACATTGAACATCGTTGGCGCGGGTATCGAAGCACTTTCTCCGTACTGGCTTTCCTCGAATGTGATCGTCGAAGCGCTCTACGGTGCGCTCAAGATGGGAGTGGCTGCGGCGCCGGTCGAGTTGAGATGCGAAAACGCCTGACAGATATTCAACGCGTCGCCAGCAAACATGCGAATCACGAGCTTGGATGGCCCCTTGAGGCGGTTGATGACAGAGGTGCACCACTGGGAAAACTGGTGGCGCGCTGCGCGTACCAGCTTCTGCGCCAGGACACTGGTCGTCTCTTGATGCGCGGTCGCGACGACCTCTGCGAGATGAAACCCTGCGACTGGGTCCACCCCGTAGTGCACCGCAAACGCGTCGCCTGCCATGGAAAACGCAAACGTGGGGTTGACGCACGTGGCCTGTTCCGTGCTGTGCAGACCGTCGTCGGTGATCCCGGTCGACCAGAATTGGCGAAACTGTTCCGCGACGGCTTTTATCGCAAGGGGGAGGAGCGGGCCAGCGGAGCGCGAGGAGGTAAGGACGATGCCGTCGCCGAGTTTGTCAACGACGCCTTTCATGCCTGCGAAGAAAGTGTTTTTAAATTGCGCACGACGGTCGGAGGCGTCGTCAGCCATGGCGAGGTAGAGGTTCCAGAAGCAACGGAGCTCTGCGAGCGTGTGCTCGTCGCACGCGGTCAGAAACCATGCATATGGGCCTGCGTGCCACGTGTCGAGATTCTGGGCCAACGCGACGAGTTTTCGGCACTGCGCCAGGAGCAGGGTGAGCGACTCAGGGTCCAGCACAAAGTGGTAAAAGATGTTCCAGATGTGATCGAGCTTGTTTGGAGCGCCTTCGTCTGCCAAGAGGGTGAACAGGATGGCGTTGCGCGCTGTGTGTCGTTCGGGACTTGGATGAGTGGAGAGAGACATGGGAAGAGCTTGGGTGCCTACCGAGAACAGCGGCTTCCACGTCGCAGCACGTTACGTCTAGTTTCTGCGGCTCTACACACGTTGCGAGTCAAGGCGAGTCTCAGTCGAAATCAAGGTGGCACTACACACCGACGTTGGCGTTCGGCTCATTCGTGTTGGAATGGACGGTGTAGAGGATATGTCGAGGATCGCCACATGCGAGGAGCAGGATGTGGGCATCTTGCTCGGGAGGAAGGTGTTCGGTGAGACAGACAGCGGACGTGTTTCCAACTGGATAAAAGTAGGTGACGCCACGAAAGAAGAGAGGATGCGACATCTTGATGGAAATCGAAATATTGCTCCTGGCAGCAGCTGCTAGGTGCCACTGATTTAAATCCTGATGAGGAGCAAGATCCAACCGGTCCTCGCACTGGCATGATGGCCAACACGATGTTTGGGAGTGGCGAGTGACGTTATCGCTTGAGTCACCGCTGTCAGGGTCGGAAACTTAGATCACGTTAGTAGTATGGAACCTGAGCCAACTTGAATGGATACACTTTCATTTGCAGACATTGCGAGTAGACCGACGACCGCACTAATACAAGTAACGGAATCCTTTGCGACGCCGGATGGCCTCCTCGAACGAAATACCTTCCAACCTGGCCGCCTCCTCGATCCGCTCCCGCCCGGGACCTTCCATGAGCGCCCGTTCTTCCTGTTCCATCCGTTTGTTCTCGCGAATCAACATTTGTCGCATGACTAGGAATGCGCACACGTCAGCCATGACTCGGATGAAGGAGGATCCGCCGACGTACTCAAACCCAAGATGGTCGCGAGGACCAGACCACAGATCGAGATGATCATGGACTGATGGTATTTCGGACCCCAGCTCGATTGCCACACGTATGATCCCACCCTGGGGATGTCCGGTCAGCTGTCATCCTCTGAGGCGCTTGAGATAACAAACGGACATGTTCCCAAGGTTGCCTACGCCGTTGACCATACCTATCGCCACCGACCTCTTTGCCGGAGGGCGTGGAATCGCGTTCGAAACCCAGTTCAACGTCAGCGCAAAGCCTTGGACATATTTTAGAATCTCGACAAACAGGGCTTGGATGTCGCACGTACCACAATAACCCGTGGCCATGAGGAAAAGCGAAAAGTATCTCCCTCCGGTGGACATGGTCGATAGAGCGATGATGTATCCGACGATGATCGCCCACCACCAGACGGCCATATGGAAAAAGCGCTCCCCGGTCCGATCTGTGTATTTGCAGATCAATGGTCGACCCGGACATGGAGACGTGTGCTACTTGCCACAGTTCCATGCGTTGATGACACACAATATCGACGCGAAAACCCACGGAGGTCTGTTCCCAAATCGATGAAAACGGGGCCACAAACATGTCCGCATACTTACGCTGACATCAAAAGGGTAATAGTCGTGTTATACCCAAGGGTTGCAGTCAAGCTGGGAAAGTTGATTATTACAAGACACGACGCACGCATCAGGGGACTTACGTCGGGAAGAAATTGATAAAGCTCAACCCCAAGAGCTGGGAACAACTCATGAGCATGAATATCCAGACCTTGATATCGCGAATGGCAAGTTTGAAGCCATCAAAAATTCTGTTCAAGGCGGTCACGGTCGGACGTCGGACAAATTTTGCATGGCAGTAAGAGAAAAGGAGCACGTATTATAAGCAGAGACCACGTCGGCGTTAGAACCAGGCACCTACGTCGCATCGGAAGAATCTTGGTCAGCTTCCGCGGCATCTTCTGCCAGTCTCGCTTGCGCCAAGCGGCGTTCCGCAGGGGACAACCATCGCGTGTTGTGGGGCTGGCATGCAACACGTCGGTCAATTATGTAATCAAGTTGCACTCCAAGACACTCACGAGGTCTGGCAGGAGCCACCTGGGATGAGAAAGAGATTAGGTTACGGAATGCCTTGCCCGACTTTGGAACACGGAGCACATACATGGTCAGCAGCCCAAGAAACATCGTGATAGCACCCTGTAATCAAGACGACACATCTCGTCAGAGGCGCCAAAGAAAAGTGTCAGAAGACCTTGTATTACCTCGATATAGAACAACCTTGCAGTACCATCGATAAGCCGGGGGCATCATGAGCAAGATTCCAACGCTTACCATCTCCATGCAGCGATACCGAGCTTTCCCTGCATGCCCGATAGGATTCCAGCCGCTATGAGCTGATAAAAGATGTGACTTATGTGAGCATCTGGCACGAAATAGAGCATACGCTGCCAAATGCATTGGATATTAATAGCCCAACGTAGAAAACGGCTGAACGTAGCGCCAGTTCCTATACGCGTTCAAGTTCGTGTATGAGTAAGGGAAGGAAGAAACAGAGTTATAGCAAGGTCTACCTTCCTGGTATACCATCGCGACAATAGGTACATCGACCCCGGGTAAAAAGCGGCCTGCCAGAGGAATATGGATAGCGTCAACACATATCTATTTCGTCCTTACCTCAGGGAGACCGATGAACACGCGGCAAACCATGATTCCACCAAAGTTCTTCGTAACCTGCGGCGAATCTGAGTAATATATAGTTTTGTAGAAAGAAGACACTAACACCGGTTAACGCGCTCGTTAAACCCCAGGCAACGACACAAGCTCCAATGTAGAACGATGGTCTTTTGCATTATGTGGGCGTTATCAGCTCATGCGACGCCAGCTTCATGCATGACAAACAGACCTTGTGATATAACCCAGGATCTGAGGCGATCTTAAACATGAAGAAATTACCGAGGACAACCACGGGGCGTACCATGTTAGAGGGGATCTGTGCGGGACAATAAGTTGCATATAGGATGGCAAGAATGGACGCATATTGGATATCTGTGCCAGTGTCAGGATGAATTCATGCCTGGTGGGGAACCAAAATACCCGATATCCCGAGGTCCGCCTCCAAACCTTGAAGCCTAGCTGCGGTAATAGCTACACGCTAGCCATCCAAGAAACCCCCCAACGGTGAATCTCCTTGCAGAACGAAAGGGCGAACAAACTTACGTCAATATAATTCATCACATAGATGACGACGACAGTAGGCATCAATCTCGTATCAAGCCGACGCAGGAGATTGCGCTCTGCCGCCTTTCTATTCTCTGCGGTCATGAGGACGAAGTCATCTTTTTCTTCGTGTACCGCGATCACGTTTTCCGTGATCGACTCGGATTTCTTCTCGAGCGACATCGCGATTGCGTGAAAGGAGAGATCTAAGAGCGAAGTCCAAGTGGACCGCACCACTGAATATATGCAGTACGGAGCCCCGGACTCGTGACCTAACCAAATGGGCATGTCAGTCGAAGTCCAGGCCCCACACAATGCTGGGGATCAAAGATCCAGATCGAGATGACCGAACTCCCTAGCATGTCGAGGAATGCCAGGGTACCCCATAACTTCCTAAGGACACTGACCAACACAGATCGTTGTTCCGTAGGCACGGACCACGGGTCATCTATTTCCCATGGGAGCATCAATCCCAGCTGGGGGAACACCAGTGCCTGGGGACATACCCTTCACATCAGGAAGTGATTAGGAAACATCATCAATACGCTCATTTCACCATTCAGCACTCAACGAAGCGCGTGGCATTCGTACGAACGCAAGACATGAGTGCCCAAGAACGCAGTCATATCAAGACTTACAACGCTGTTTAAGGGGCTGCGGGGGGTACATACTGCGTGAGCACGCACCTAGCTCCCGTCGATCTCGGGCAGCTGGCAACCATCTCACGACCCTCGAATGTCGCCGAGTCACAATCTATGGCCGCCGTCTTCCCCGTCAAGTGTGCCACGGATGAAAAATAAAGTCGCCGGGCCTGTTGGGTGGCGCTGCCCGTATGTCACCTGACGCTAAACGTCAGCTCCTGCATGTAGCACGAGATGTCAGGCGGTCGTCATCTATGTCAGGCCCATCGTACCTTGTCTCGTCCGGCTTGGCGCGCTCGTACTTGCTGGAACAAAGGCGTGTGTTTCTGAGATAAGGAGGGAAAAATTCGGGGCTGAGCTGCGGAAAATCGATGGAAAAGTCGGTTGGAACTTGGAACAGTGTAGCCGGAGACGGTTTTATAACGCCACTGCATCCGTAAGGATTGCCAATGAAGCCGTTACTATGTAGAGGCAATGAAGTGGGAAAACCAGGATACAAACTGTGTCCACAGATGGGTGTACGACACTGTAAGCCCTTCCAGCATGGTGGTGCCAGAGTTGTGGATTCAGATCAAACCATCAGAGTCACGTGTTCTTGAACAACACTCTGAGCGGACTCCGAACCGATCATGGGTGCGGTTAAAGATTGCGGGGTAAGCAACTAGTTATCAGTACAGATAACGGAAACCCTTCCTGCGTCTCACCGCCTCCTCAAACGTAATTCCCTCCAACTTGGCCGCTTCCTCGATCCGCTCCCGTTCAGGTCCATGCATCAAATCCATCTCTTCGCGTTCCATCCGTTTGTTCTCCCTCACGAGCATCATGCGTACCACTGTCCGCACAAAAAAAAATCTCGTCAATCAAACTCGGAAAGGTGGGAAGCACTGGGCATGAACCCACAGAAACTGAGGGAACTCGCAACTGCGAGTCCACAGATCGAAATGATCATCGATTGATGGTAGGCAGGTCCCCAATTCGCCTGCCAGATGTAGGATCCCGCTCTACAAAAATTGTCAGACACCGCACACCCCGACGGGCATGGTACGGAAACGTACAGATTCCCGAGGTTCCCGAACCCATTTACGAGCCCAATCGCGGCGGACCGTTTGGCCGGTGGTCGAGGAATGGCATTGGCCACCCACACTAACGTCAGTGTAAAGCCTACAAGTAAACAACAGTTAGACGGAAGAACGACAAAATAGGATGGACGGACCGCAATATCCAGACGTCATGAGGAACATTGAGAAATATCTCCCGGCCGTTTTCAACGTGCACAGAGAGATGATGTAGCCAGCCATGACAACCCACCACCACCCGGTCTGGTGGAAGAATCGTTCGCCGGTGACGTCTGTGTGTATACACCTCCGTCAACTGAAATCAAACCTATCAGGTGGAAGCCGCTTACCAGCATGTCGAGCGTTGATGATTGTCATGATGGCTGCAAAGACCCAAGGTGGACTGCCCAAACGTAGCGCATGAGTTCCAATAAGCAACGAAAGAGCGAAACGTGACGATACATACGCTGACATCAATAAAGTGATCGTCGTCGAGTAGCCGAGGGTTGCAGCCAACCTGAATGCAACGTATGTCATGTATGATCGGAGTTGGAGCGTCGTCACTCGCAAAATGACTCACGTCGGGAAGAAGTTGACGAAGCTAAGTCCCAACAATTGAGATGCGCACATGAGCATGAAGATCAAAACCTTGGGATCTCTGAGCGCCAACTTCAGGCCTGCGAAGACCCTGCGATTCCCAGTTGTCAGTTGGTATTCCGTTGATACGGACCGACTTACGATTCTTGTGCAGAATCCTTGTCAGCTTCGCCAGCATCTTCTGCGAGTCGGACTTGTGCCAAATGTCTCTCCGTAGGAGTCAGCCACCTGGTGTTGTGCGGCTTTTGCGGAAGAAGCGAGTGTTTAGATACTTGTTGAAAGTACACCGTAGGGAAATCTCAGACGTACATAATCAGGCAGCGACCACCTGGGGGTTCCGTTAAGCGAATGGAAATAGCTATGGAATTCAAGTGTCAAACGCACATGGATACGAAGCCGACGAATATTGTCACAGCGCCTTCGATGTAGAAAACCCTGTGTTCGAGGATAAATGTGATGTCAGACAAGAAAAACAGTTAATAATCCTACCATCTCCATGCTGCGACGCCGAGTGCCCCGTTCATGTTTGCTAGAATACCTGCAGCCCACAGCTAAATGGCTTCACGTCAGAGGGTGGGTTGTATGGACGGAACACAGGTAGGCTTACGCTGCCAAACGCATTGGAGATAAGAAGCCCGGCATAGAGGATAGCTGATCGCAGAGCCAATTCCTGAAGAAACCAGAACGTAAGGCGACTTCGCGAATAGCACAATCACCAGAGTATCACCAACCTTTCGTGTATACCATCTCGACAGAAGGTAAATGGCTCCGGGATAAAATGCCGCCTGAAATTGCCATCTTATGTCATCCTCGTGGTAGCAGCTTCTAGTCATCGTACCTCCGGTAATCCAATAAAGACACGGCAAGCCATGATGCCAGCGAAATTGCGGGTAGCACCAGTGAGAGCACTCGTCATTCCCCACAGGACGACGCAAGTACCGATGTAAAAGGTGGGCCTAAGCAGCGCGAATATCGACTTTGTTGGTATGATAAAGGCATACGACAAACCTTGACACATAGTTCAAAGCCTGGGGAAATTTCAGTCACCATCATGATGACACTGGCAAAGACAATGGACTGCGTACCATGTTGGACGGAATCTGTGCAGGGCAGTAGGATGCATAAAGGATCGCCACTACTG
>JBBPOD010000891.1:0-13230 GCA_038091255.1 Tylopilus intermedius | reverse complement strand
GGCAAGAGCAATAGTGCAGGCTGCCTTCTCTCCGTCAGTGGCGGGCCCCTGGACTGCGTGCATACCGTGCTATCCCCTTCAAAAGAACCGCTCAATGACTCCCTCAACTCCCGGGCCTAGCTGGGTTTGACTTCCCAGTCCGTGCTTGCCGGTGTCGCTCCTGAAGTAGTGACAATGGTGCGGTAATTGCCTGTTCCAACTGAATGACAAATTGGACTTGCAGTCACAGTGAAACTGCAAAACCTTCATTCGCGGCGGATGATGCAACGTAGTCTGCCGCAGTGACTGGTGACTAGACTAGATGCAATGCGCCACCTCCAGTTGTCGATGTCTTATGTTTGCAGGGGCCCATTCAAGTTGAGAGCCACCACTGAACGCTGAGCGGCTGAATCGGGTGACTGGCGTTGATTTCGATCAAGAGCTCCATGATTCAAGGATTTTGCACGACGTGTGTGCAGTGCTGAGCATGTACAGGTTTAGTCACTGGACACGACAGGGCGCAAAATCAAACCGGGAATCGACGTGACCAAAAAGTAAACTCAGAGGTTCACAGTGGCTTACCTAACTACTAGTGCATGTCATCGGTTCAAACCTAGGAGGCGACACATTCAAGCTCACAAGGTTGCGGTAAAGGGTGTTTGTGACGTCCTGCTAGTGAGCTACGTCGACTCTATTAATGCCAACAAGGGGTAGATAAAATAGGATCTATACATGGGGATAAAATATTTTTACAATGTCTCGCGTCTGCCGCCGAAGCACTCAGACATGTACACGACCCATGATGATGCCATCACATGATCTATGATGGGTGCACATGCAGCGAACATCCTCGCGATGCGTATGTAAAATGGCATACAGCAGACTAGTACTTAGTAACCAAGTAACCAGATGTCATTGTTTGTGAAGTTGTTGAGCTTCGGGAGCGAAGAGGGGGCCGAAGAGTCGTTGATGATCCCTTCCCTGGATCAAAGCCGCAGAGAAGCGTGCGCAACAGCGGGCAGGAAGTCAGTCAGAGTTTTTTCAAAAATATGGCGCATACTCACCAACGAAACATGCGTTCAGGAACGTGAAGCTGCTGGGTTTTTGGGACGACGAAGGCGAAGAGGGCGATGCTGCCATGCAGAAAAGGAACATGGCGCGCCCTGATCGTCAGTGGTTTCGTTCCCTCGGTCATGAACGCGTTTTCATCACCGGCTATCGCGTTTATAGTGATCGACGGCCCACGGGCACTGCCAATACCAGTGCCCGACGCGCTGAACCCCAAAATAATGGTCACCCGACAGAGGCGGAGGTCTAATGTGGAGAGCACCCCAATAAAAGTGCACTACGACGTTATTACGTTGAAAGCGGTGACGATCGTTGATGAGACACATGTGCAGGAGATAAGGAAACGAGGGGGGAGGAAATAGACGTGTCCAGGATCGGAGAGAAGCAAGCCCAGGACCAAGCATCGACCAAGTGACACAGCCATTGTACAGCGTTCCCGTTTCATGAGCACTAATGTGCCACCCCGCAGGGAAACGCGTCGTGCTGAGATTGAAAAGGTGGAGGCTGAGATTCGAAGACTCACTCGACGACACGAGGGGGGAGAGGATAGCGACGACGACGACGAAGGCCAAGATGTAAAAATTGTACCTTGCGGGGGAGTTGGCCAGGTACCCCAAGGGGCGCGGATTGTATTAGAAGGGAGGGGAGGAAAGACGGAGACATGCTTACTGCGAGGGACGAGTTTAGGGGCATGCTGCAGGCGCCTTCTGTGGCTCCCTTGGTGGCGAAGGGGGGCGACGAGGCTGAGAGCGGCGGTGGTGTGGCTGAAGATGGAGAACAAGAGACAAAGCCTCAGGAGGAAGATGAGGGCATGGAGGTGGACGATGACTGAGGGTTCAGACGTTCATGAGGCATGCACCGCACTTCCAAGAAGAGACAAAGAAAGCCGAGCGGGACTACAAAGTGATTGATCCAAGACAACGGAGTACGAGGACACGAGAGGAAGAGCGCGCGACGAAGGGCAAGGCTGGACCTGGCCGTCCAGACGATAGTTCGTGCTCAAACTTCGCGAGCTGTGTTTCGGAGTTGCGTAGCACAGAAGGGCCGCCTACAGCGAGTCGCGGATATAATTATTATTGTTTATCATGCCAGCCACACCGCCCCCATATACAAACTCCACCGAGTCACATGAACGTCGACATGCAGCGCGCGGCAGCTCCTTGGTTGGAATGATGGCAGGCGTTGTGGCGTGCCCCCCATTGGCAAGGTGCTGCCATTTGGAAACAATGGCCACCATCCATTGGCTTAGGTCCGACGATCTTTCTGGCCAAAGTTGGCGTCAATGGAGGGCAAGTGCTCGGAGAAATCAAAGCCCGATAGGCTTCGGAAAGAACTCCAAATACTAAACTTTGTTCCAATGGCCTCACCCATTCCATGTTGTCTTGGTATAGCTCGCCCATTGGCTCATCAAACGAGACATTAAGTTGGTAGGAGGGGTGCTGGTACCGGATGGAGCTTGCTGTCCGGCATTGGCGTGTGCGCTTGCCAATGGCCAACCTGCAAGCACGGATTGATTGTCGCCAAGGGAAGAGACCCGCCATTTTTGTCCACATCCAGAAAGGAACCGTGCCAACTGCGTTGAGAACCAAATCGAGCTGCGAACGTACGCAAGCAAGGGTATACGTTGTGTTATCCGAGATGATAATTTTCATGGCAGCATACAGGGGTGTGTGAACGATGTATTACTGAATCCCGTGTCGCGCGTGTTCGAGAAACTCTCGGGGGATAACGTATTTGGCGATGCGGCTTATGTCAATGTTTAAATTAGGTGTTGATCGCACTGACGTCGTGATGTATCTGTTAAAAACGTAGTCTCAGCATTATTTCGTTGTAATTCATGACAAGGGTAAGCATTTACGAAGCAAGTAGTCGTGGGATGGGTTCTGTCATTCAGCGACAGACTCTCTTTGGTGGCTGGTTCGTTGTCAATCTGAGAGTCTGACATTAAGAAGCGCATCGGGGGATATTGGAATATTGGAATCTGGTAACTGTCAGTCATGCTTGCGAAGATACAATGGGTGCACCTACCGAGGGCACACATGGACCTGGACAGATAGGTTGAGGGTTCTTATATAGCATGTACCACGAGGGGGTTGATAGACAATGGGCACCACGTGCAAAAAATTAGCTCTCAGGGAGAAGGCTCCGTCGTCATTTGTCGGAAATAAAGTTCTCTCGTTCATAGCTGGGGAAGCGTGTCAGTGGCAACCACGAGCAAGCCTGATACTGACACTCACAGCCCTCCCAGCAGCCCGTCGATAGCCTTGCGCAGGGAGCAACTTTGACCAGTCGGGCGCGCAAACCACACTCAACCCTCGTCGAAGGTGTATGTATACCGTGGCCATCATTCAGACCTGGCCACACTGAAAGACGAAGGGCTGCTGTAGTGGCATCACCGCAGGTCGGGGTCGTGGTCCTTGAAATGGAGAACATTAACTAGTTGAGGCGGAAGGTGTCGTCCTACAGCAAGCTGGTGCTGCTGACGGATCTCGGAGTCGCTTTGGGGTGCCGCTATGCCTCAATGTCGGAGAAACCATGGCCAAATATTTTTCTGCGAAGCAGCGGGGGTGCAGGAAGAGAAAAAAACGCTAGGAGGATGTTGAGCTTGGTCGAATCGGTGTTCGGGGAATACCCACGAATTGGACGGAGCTGGTGAATCCCCTTGAAGAATGTATAGCTGTTGAATCTCCGAAAAGGCTGGTTCAAACTTGAAAGACCCGCCAAGCGGCTAGGAAATGCGCGCGGTCAAACCACCACCTAGAAATCACCGAGAGGCTTATTTGAGGTAGTATGTCTCGTTGGTCGAACAACTCGTCCGATACAATCAACTGATTTTTACTCTGGCCGTGCAGGGCTGTCCGTCAACCCCTACGAACTGTTTCTTTGCCTGTCAGACGAAACAAGATCGACCACCGACCATTGGAGGAGTCATGACCATTTTTCGCGATCATGCCACGGTAAGGTTCTGCTTCCAGGCACGTTTAGTACTGAAAATGTCCATTAGGATGATTCGTATTGATAGAAGCACATCAACCGTGGGTGCTCGTTTATCTCTTTGCCGATTTAAGCTAGATTTCAATAGGGTCTGCTGCTCTCACAGATGGACGCAGATTGACATGCGCACACAATCGTGGTGAGAAGAGAGAAAAGGCATACCCGCCGTTTATATTGATGGACAAGTCCACTTTTACGTGCAGACAAGCGGGTACAACTGCACTGCAGACTCTGTAACAACACACTATGGCACCTAACATGCGCTTGTTAGGTAGAACGAGCCTGGATCTTATCCGTACAACGAACCTTTTGACCAAATACGTTAAAGGATTACCTCTGCCTTGGTTTGGGCTTGAAGAAAATGGCACTTATCACATGGATCATCTGAAATCTAGGCTGTCTATCCACATGTACCAATCGCGTACGTGGGTTAGATGGCCTATACCTGATAGGATCCGAACATCGTTGGACACAACCATGGGTAGGACGCACTCTACCCCTTCTTTTCTTTCCATGATTTGGACTGAGCCGTTGTGGAGGCTAGCGGCTGAGCGCCATTTTTGGCATGTGCGGTTTAACAAGCTTGTCTCTGAACGAGCTGGTTCGGCCAGGATTCGTTTCGTTCTCGAGTTACTGATGGTGTCGAGCGTCGCAGCAGATTGTGTGGAAAAGCAAACCACCAAGTGATGGGAAACGCGAGGCATGAATGACGGTCTACGGCGCGACTGCCGAATCGGTACTTGCATTTGAACCAGCTCTGACCAACTTACCACCTTCACGAATCACCAACCGCTTCCTTTCTCCACACGGAACAAAACAAATGCAACCCGACATGACCTCGTTCATGATGCCTGTGCAGATCATTCCTTGCCAACGGGCCTCATTGGCGCGCGGTTCTACCAACCAAGTTCCGCGTCCGATGATTCCAGTCTCCAAAAGTTAACAATGGCATCCCCGCGTCATCTGGCAAGGCGTTTCTTGTTGGTGCTGGCGCGTACCACTCTCTGCCTGTCCTGTCTTATAAAATGCTCGTGTGTCAAGCCCATTATTTCCTCAGCTTGCGCCGTCTTCAACATCTTCCTATAGTGTTCACCATGAGCAACCCTATTCAGTACAACCAATACTGGAATGAAACCGTATGCATCCTTTCACTCTTTTCTCGTAGTCTAGCTCCACTCAACGCACGATCGCTCCTAGGACATGGTCGAATTTAACAGACACGTCATCGAGGAAAAGGATATCCTTTGCCTCTGGTTAACCAACGGGACCCTCTGCACTCACCTTGTTAAGGTGAAGGACCTCAGGGAACACCTCCATCATACACATGGAATCGCGTCTGACACGCAGACATACCATTGTCGATGGTTGGAATGCACTACTACCCGCCCCATGCAACGGTCTTGCGTTGAGCGCCATGTGAAGGAACAGCATTCGAACCTCAAATGGGTTTGCCCGTACTTGGACTGTGGCCAGAAATTCACGAGGGACACGACCCTCCTGGGCCATCTTGGACGCGTTCATGGACATTCCAGTGCATAAGTGCCCGTAAGTGTATTTTCTACCGATATGCCGGAGGTAATTCATAACGAAGTGCAGCCGACGACATGCTTCTTCAACGGCTCAGTCACCTCCCTTCCCCACTGCAAATCCTTCTCGAACCACATGCCCTATAGCTATCTAATCTATTACCTACCATCTAATCTATTACCTATCATCGTATAAGTATTCTACGCTCTGATTACGGACGCTTCCCGTTCGCAGTCAGTATAATTTATTGTGCTGTACGTTCAGCTTTTTCATAATCTACGGCCATGTATGCCATTTACGGGTATAAAGTCGTTTGGTTTCGGTAACTTGTGGCAAAACGTGCTACGCCACGGTGGGATATTCCTATGCTACACCAGAAAGATCACGTCTACCAGAGAGGCACAAAAGTGAGAGTAAAGTTACACAGGGCCAGTACACTGCTCGACATGTTTCATCAGGTTTAATCTCCTCGTGAACGTCATAGAACAGGTGGGGCAGGCCCACTTGACAGGAAAATGCTGTTCCTTTACATGCCTTTCGAGGCTCGATTTCTTCATGAGGCGATCCACTGTGCACGGGGACCAGAGACACGAATATACCTGCGACTCGTCCAGGATCCCATGGTCGTGCTGCAGATGGGTGGTGAGGTCCTTTCCCATCACTCTCTCATTGCAGAGCGTCCCTTCCTCTACCCACTGACAGATGATGTTTGCTTCGTTCCAAACGAAACCCATGAATGAGATCATGTCCTTCGAAAAGATTTTGAGACCAAAATTCTGGATGAAGACGCGGAGTAACACACCTCTCGTGACCAGCTTTGATTGTATCCCTGCAGGCCATCGGTAACCTCCGCTATGGGATGGCGATGGATGTCACAAGGATACTGGAGTAGCAACACTTCAGGATGCCTGTCGTCCGAGAAGCGAAACTGCCTCTCACCTCGCAGGTAGCGGTGGCAGTATCTCTCTGGGCGAACGTCGTCCCTTGGTGAACCAGCGGAGACTTATCATGAACAATACCCGACCCACGGACCGAAGGGACCGCTGAGTCGTCAAGAGCGGGAGCTGGGTTGTGGGCGAGCGTTCCAACGGGTTTTTCCTGTGCACAAGCTGATGGGCGGAGCAAAACAGGCGGTTGCGGCGAATCTTGTTCCAAATACGAAAACAGAGGGCGAGAAAGCGCCGGGACGGTCGGTGGCCCGGTTGGAGAAAAAGTGGGAGGTCGAGCTACAGCCTGAACAAGCCCGGGTCGTTGAATGGCTGGCAAGCCCTGGTCGCTTGCGTGGGGTGTCCGTGTCGAATCGACGATATCTAGTACCAGGTGGTCAGTACTTGGGAACGGCCCAGACTGGCACACATATTACCGGAGAGTATACGTGGAGAGTCCGGTTGCCGAGTATTTATACAGTCACTAGGCCAACCGCTGCAGCCGTTAACCCTCGGTGTTTGACAACAACCCACATAGGACTTACACAGGAAATCTGTCACTGGAGACCCGGTCGAAAGCATGGGTATCGAGAATCAGATACGCATCCGAGTCTGGAGAAGGTTGCTGTAACATTGTTGCAGGTCTCCGTGACCAAGAAAATGGTCTATGGATAATGGAGTCCTGCCTTTTATCCGGAGCGACATGCGCAAAGAATGGTGGTGGATGGTGCGGTACAAGCTGACCGATTGTAGGGCCTGCGTCGCAAGACCCCGAAGATAGCTCAGATGGACAAAGAGCTGGCCGCAGCCACTAGGGCTGCCAACGTTGTGTCAGCGCGTTCTGAGCAAGTGGGTGGGTCGATGCAATAATTTCCGCTTGCTTGGCGATGCAGCCACTGTCGCCGATTCAAGGTAGGATTGGTCATATATAATTCACTTACCGACTTCCAGTGCTCTTGGAGGCCAACCCTAGGTTCTATATTCTTCCTCTTGAATGTTGTCCGAATGAAATGGTGAATTCTTCCCATGGTCTGGGTGATACCTTCAGGAAATAGCTTGCCCCCCCTAGAACCGTTGGTGATAGCTGAGGAGGCGACGTAAGAGCTCGACCCTTTCTGATGCGAGTTGGTAGCGCATCAGTCCCATCACGTGCTACTTGGCTTCCAAGAACACCGTAATAGGCATGTTGACGATTTTCCCAACCTAATATTAAGTCACCCGGGCCCGGTGGTAATGATAAAAAATGCCTAATTAGCAAAGATAGGAAGAGCAATCTGTAAAATAATTCAACCAGGGGCAAACAGTGACAGAAATAGCACTTACATTGTACCAACTTCTGATGGAGAAGATGGTAACTGCGGCGCGCAAAAGCCACGATCACATATCACTTGGGGTCTATGCCGTCAGAAAAAAATAAAAAGGGTGGCACCCACAGGAAGTTTGTCCTGTAAAAACCTTTTTATACAGCTATTGACCTCCTCGGGACTTCTCGGAGGGACGCTTAGAGCCTGAAAAACGGGACGGATTGACCCGTCCATGATCGTCACAGAAAGACAGATCATCGCACACGCTTCTGCCGCGCAGTTGATGCCGCTATAGTGTAGTCAGCAGCCCGGTCACATCGGTGACTTGAACATCACAACTGCAACCGTTCCACCGTGCTGCAAAAACGCGCACAAACTGCGTCGCTTGCACGAACGCACCTGCCCATCCTGGTTTGTGTGGTGCGGCGAATCCGCTCTGGGAAGGACCCTCCCCAAACCCTGAATCCGTGATGCGTCCAAATGATGGCAGGGAAGTACATACCATCATTGGGCGGGTTTTGCCCCATCTTCACCAACTGATGCAGACGGAGTAGCGCCCATACGTGGGGGGACCTGTGGCGCAACAAATGCATCATCTTACGACTCGCGTCTCAGCGCTAGATCAATGGGGGAACTTCAAGCGAGGACGGGAACTTGAATCTTTGCCACTGGCTGAGTTTAAATTACGGAGACGGCCTCTGCTAAGCCCAAGCTAAGCGTAAGTTGACGCTGGAGTCCGACTCGCCAGCCCACATTCTCTCCGCCTAAACCACGCGGACAGATTGACAGAATGCTCCTCGAGACGTCCGCCTCGCCAGACCCGGGATCGGTGCACCAATACTACGAGCAATCAATTCGTTTCTGATCTTCGTAGCATCCACCCCTACCATTAATATCATTTCTTCGACGTACATACCATGCAAAAAATCTGCTATTAAAACATGCTTCACGAGATAACAAAAAAAATAACGATCGGAGGGTAAACGTACGACGTTAGTAGTTCGTGTCAAGTCAGGTCTGTAAATAGGCGGGTGATCGCTAGTTCGCAACGGATAACTGGGCATCACAAATCGGTCATCTCTGAAAGATTAATGCCGCTAATACGGCAGAAACAAAAAAAAAAAGCAATACAGCAATCGGAAGGCAAGAGAAGAGCTTCACGTGCACCACAGGTATTATTGCACCCGCTTCTGTGGACGCCGTGCACGAGCCCGCTCCATCGATTCACGGAGCTCGGGACTTTGCCACGCGCCCTCGTCTTCTTTATAACTCGAGACAATAGGAGTAAACGCCTCCGCCTCGACCGATGTTCCGCGCGCGATACGGTGGGGTGTCGATCGTCCAGGCGAGAGATGAACCGAGTCTAGTTCAAAGTGACGTTTTCGGGGGGACGCGCTGCGGGGAGGTGACAAGGGGTACGGAGAGTAGGAAGGTGGAAGCGCAAGATCGCGGGGTTTGTGTGTCAGGCAAAGTGATCGAACAGAACTACCACGGGACATAGGCGAAGTAGCACCTGGTCGACCTGATCGGTCATCCTGTTCTTCTTCCCATGCATCAGAACCATCGTCAACCTCGTCCTCTTTGACCTCGCTCATGACCACGATCTCGCGGCCAAGAGCTTTTTGACCCTCTTGAATAAGGTGGGCAAGGCGGTCACCCATCCAATCCATCTGGTCCACCTCGGGATCGGGATCGGGATCGACGTCATCCGAGTGGTGACGCACGTGGACATAATCGGGCTCTGATCGAGGAGTACGCACGGGCGATACGCTGCGCGGAGGGGTAATTGTTTGCCATTTTGAACGAGGCTTGCGGTGAGGTCGGCCCACGGGGCGCCGCACAGACGATGGAGCAGGACGGGGTTTGCGCGTCTTAAGCGATGACGTAGTCTCGATCTGCTTGGATTAGACAATGAGAAGGAATCGTGGATAGCAGACAAGGAGCGTACTGGTTCAGGACTATCCGGAACCCAATCACCGCGTTGATAAGGGGGTGGTGGAAGATGTTCAGGTTGTCTACCCCGGTCCCGCCAGCTGAGGCATGGTTGAGCAAAGGAAGAAAGGTTCGGATCAATGGGCGAACGCACAGTCGATATACAGTGAGGCCAACTGCAGTGCCGATCAGAGCAGCGCTCAGCGCTGTTGACATGATCGAACCAGCGAGGGTACGGCGCCGCTTAGCTGGAGGTAGTTCTACATGGATAACAATGAGCAAGTTGCAATTGAAGAATATGAACGAGCGATGGACGAGTAGGATGACTCAAAAGATAGTCGTTTTCGTCTAAAAATGGTGGAATCCGGTTGATGTCCACGTGCAATGTGAAAGGCCATTACATACAAGGGCGATGTGACGGGGAAGAGGGTATGCACGCAGGTCAGAATAAAAGACATACCTGCGATCATCTCCTCTGCGTCCTGTTCTGGCTCACGAAGGGGCATGCCCCTGTACTTTGCAGGAGTGTCAAGATAGCCAATGGTGGATGTTGCAGAGGTGGCAGCGTGGCTCGGCTCTGGCTCAGATGGGATCCAACCTCTCTTGCGGGCGAGTGGTACGGGAGGAGAGAACGAATTTGTGGGCGGGAATCGTGTGGGAGGTAGAGAGGCTATCTGGCGCGATAAAGCAGCGCCTTCCATCCGGGAATCGTGCACAGCTGGGCCGGGACTGGCCAAAAAAGGGTTGCGCAAACCAGGAATGTTGAAAGTGAAAGTAAACGGGAACTGCATAATTCTCGTGTCTTGTTCGTCAGGAAAGAGAGCGAGGGTGGTAGTAGTGGTTTATGGGCAGAATGAAGATCGACCAAACTCTGGTCGTATTTCACGTTGAACTCAAACCCTTAATCGTGGGAATAAAGTGCCGCATTTGCATCACCCCTTTCGGATCGGACGACGCACCGAATACCCGGTCCCTATATTCTTGGACCCGAAGGGTCACGGTATAGGTCGATCGCGATCGGTCGATTCTACCAGGTTCGCCAGTCGGCGCCAGACCCCCAAGTCTCATGCCAGGGGCGAATGCTCTCTTCAGCGCCCCAATACTTAGGAATGATTGTATCATGGGACCAGGAGATTCATGGAGCCAAATGCAACTCGCAAGCGCAGGCGCTGAAGTGGGCCGACTTAGTCCGGGTCCAGGTATGCCCGGAGGGCCATGCTATGACTACCACACAGCAACTATGTCCTCGTCGGGCCCGGCGAAGTCACGGGCCACCGCAGCCGCTAGTCTTGAACGAGACATTTGGATCACACCTTCGGAAGAGACGTCCTTGAGCAGGGTGCAAGTATCCAAAAAAAGCCTGTGGGCACGAGACCACGAAGCCACGTCAAAGTCGCGCCCACTAACATTTCGGGAATAACTAGCACAGGATTGAAACTTGGTACCATCTATACCACCCTGTCAATCGATCCTCTGATTACGCACGGGCCTGCAGCTTTTATATGTACGAAGCAAGTATTATCCATGCCCCGCACACGCACAATCATCGACGGAGACGCAGTCGAAATGCATTTTTGGACGCCCGCGAATGCGTATCAAGATATGCCTCGTAGAACCCTGCAATGAATTCTTCCGCTTTGAATCCAAATCGGTTGTACAACAGCTGGAGGTTCGAACGTGGTGTCACCATCATCCTTAAGGCAGATATAAATAAGGCGACACACCATCGCCGGATTATTCGCAGAAACGTGAAGAGTGATGTCTCGGTACGGATGGAACGCGATGAGATGGTATAACATCGTCCTAATATGATTTGACCCGAGTCTGAGGTATCAATAATACCGAAAAAAGAGACGACATACGTTGCGATCTGCGCATTCTCCCAACCGGCTCTGACAGTCAAATACGTGATGTACGTTTCTTGAGGCGAACTCAAGAACGCAGCACCAACCACGAGGTGACCGTACATGGCAATCACCGTACATCGCTCTGGCGAATAGTGTAAGGCATCGCTGACTAACCCCCTGCGCGGTCAGTGATTGTATCTATACAATAAAGTAGCAAAGTACCATCGATGCCGTCCCAAAACGCTCGCGCTAATAAGTCATGTACTTGAGGTAGATGGGACGGCTGGAGAGAAACGTAGGTGATGGGGGTACGTGGCCTGTCTGATTGGTCCCTTTCTGGACTATGTGAATGGCGACGTCAGTATGGCAAGACGAATAAACTCATCGACTGACTGTGCGAGCGCGTGATGGGCGCGAATATCTTCCATAAGTAGCATCCACGGCGAGCTCGATTCCCAGTCTACCGCAATCAGTCCAGGCGTCTTTTGTGGGATGTGTGCGTAAACGCGGGCCGCAAACGAGTGTTCGTAGCGGGTGGTCTGAATCGCTCGGAGTCCATCAAGCACCGCATGTGGAATAGGCACCGAGGGTGGCACATCAAAAGGGGTCGCCGTAGTAAGTTTATCGAGATGCAATGAAGGCGTTTCCCTTATCCTCGCCCTCCGTCTCTCCTTTCAAAATTTATGAAGGGAATCGACACATATTTTGGTTCATGACGAGACTTACCTGCTGCAGCTGCAACTTTCGCACTGTCATCCATTCAGAGGGGGATGTCATTGTCACGCGCCTGGCAACATGCTGCTTCGCCAACGGCAAAATCCTCGCGAGCTCGAAACGCGAGAGTGGACGAACGAGTTCGCGCTCGCTTTCTCCGCCGCTCTCGCCCTTGTTCTCGTCCTGGACCGAACCAAGCGCAAGACACAAGGATAAGCACCAGACCAAGGGCATCGGCGCACAAGACGTACAAAAAGTGCGACACCCGAAGACTGAGTCCAGAGAGCTTGTCGCGCCTTGATATACTCTGGGAGTAACCCCTCCATCGTCGACTCGAACCCACCGTTGTTTCCCTGAGTCTCATTCTCGTTCCGAGCGCCAGTTTCCGGCTCCGTGCGAATAGATAGACCATGCTGAAAGACGTCAAGGAGCGCAGAGAGTGACGCGGACCCTCGGATAACGCGGTTTGCGGCGGCGGCAGCTTTCCCAGTGTTGGTTTTGCGGCGCTTGGCACGGGGAGGCTTAGCCTGGCAAAAAGAAAAAAGGATCAAACGAAGTGGTTTTCATTGAAAGCGCACAACGGCACCTCTGGGTAGCTGTCGTCGTCGTCGTCGTCGGATAGAGTCCATGTGAGATTGGCAGACTCGGAGTCCATAGTCGAGAGGCATCATGAGGTTGCTTATTCGAGTTCAAATAGCCCCTGATTCCGAGTTTCTCGGTCGTCGCATATCACAAGCAAGCTAGCGCGCCTCAGAATCAGAAATCTTGTTCAGGCCATGTAACGAGTCGCTATCATAAGTGACACCTTGATCAGGGAAATGGGGTCTATTCAGATACCACTTTTTGCGCCTTGTATCTTCCCCCTATTTGGAATGTACGGAAGAGGGGCCTGACGCGGGCTCAAACGTGTTTCAGTCAGACTGCAAGGAAGAATTCAAC
>JBBPOD010000890.1:0-13240 GCA_038091255.1 Tylopilus intermedius | reverse complement strand
AGCACTTTGACAGCTTGCCTACCCACTCCCCAGCTCCTCAGACAGGTGGGGACGACACCAACGACCCCAAGGACACCCGCACCGGCCTAGGTACCCCCTTGCCGGTGAAGAGGACCCGGCTCAAGGTCAGCACCCCCACATCGCCACCTCCTCTCATCTCACCCCTCTCCTCCTACACCGGATCTGATGAAGACCACGTCAACATGCTTGATTCCAATGAAGGACAAGGAGACGAAGACGAAGACGACGCCAGCACCGAGGACGAGGACGACACCGCATCCGTTACAACCACTGGGTTGGAATACCCTGCCCCTCATCCTCATCTCCTTGGCAACCCACTGACCGAGTGCACCCTCCTGGTGTGCATTCGGTCTCATCACCAACCCTCCTTCGACCCCGTCGCAACGAGGACATCCACCATATCCCAGTTCACCCCGATCCCCTTCGATAAGGGGATCTTCAATGCCGATGGACGCCATTACCTGTCGCACCAAGCTGCCTACACCGGGCAGCTGGTCCCAGCCGTCGAGCGGGCTCTCGACCACCAAACGGTCCCTTTCAACGGTCGATTCCCTCCCATTTTCCTTAGCCACACTAACCTCATAGCAATCACACTCCTCCGTGACCTCCGCGTCTTCCAGCGCGAAATCTGCAATGTGGATGGCATCCCTTGCAGCGAGCAGCTCGCCTGCTTCCCACCTAACGTCTACTTTGGTCGCCAGGCATCATATGAACTTCACGTCTACAGGTCATCAGCAAATTACGCAGGACTCATCGGCTGGCAGCACATCCTGCGCCAAGGAGTCAATGACCTGCTACATGCAGTCCACGTTGTACTGACTCCTGCCCAGTCCACAGAATGCATTCAGGACGACATTACGGTGTACGCCATCCATGGCTACACCATCACCCCGGTCAGAGTACCCCAGGGCGAGTTTTTCCAACAGCTCACACCTACCACTAACCCACCGATTAGCGTCGCGGAGGCCGGCTTTCTATGATCAGCAAGCGGCATCCTTCGTTTTTATGGACAGTCGGTTGTAGCAGCCACCCTCGACCTCATCCTACAGACGCCCCTCCCAGACAAGGATCTCATCATGACACTTCTCACTTACGGCTACCTCGACAACACCGCCGGCATGCCTCTTCGCAACAATCAAAGCAAAGGGGACGGCGCTATCTACTGTGAGATCGTGGAGCACCTGCGCAACAAACAACGCAGGTACTACGAAACCTTTGGGGGGAAGGCGTTAGTGCCTCCCCCAGCCATTCCTTCTTCCTTGCAGGCCATTCATGCTCACTAACTGATTCCATTCTACTGTACTTATATCACTCGTTATGCTCACCTTACCTGTTCTAGCCACCACGTCTGCGATCGGATGTGAGGGACTCCCATCTCACACCCGATACATCATCTCCACACCCTTATAACACACAGAAATAGCCCTCTCCCATTTCGGGAGAGGGCGACATACATATTTAGTTTTCTTTCTTTTCTTCTTTTCTTTCTTGTGTTTCAGAGTCTCTAATGTACCTACCTATGAGTGCACGATATGACGCTACACATGTATGTACGATACAGAATGAAATCGAGTGTAGCTGCTTGTACAAAGATCCACGAAAAACCTAAGTCCGAGGCAAAATGACTATGCACTGCAGACTATGGATAAGTGGACTTGTGGCTACTAGCCCGGACACCCAGACCAAGTGTCGCGGACATTGCCGGAATAGGGAATTACCTTATCGGACCTTAACAGCTGTCATAGTACCTCAAGGTATGACAGCTGACAGTTGACACATGTCAACTGAATATGTCATGCCCCTATGAACTCCACTTTGCAGAACCACTCCCATGTGTTCATATATGACTGCATTGTGCCCAGGATTGATGTGGCAGCATGCTGCTGCCTCACTCTTACCTGGCTAATGTAATGTCACTTATTACATTCACAGATCCATCAATCGATGTCTGTACGGCATCCCGTTGTTCCAGAATGCATCAAGGGAAGCCATCAACACGTAACGGCTAAACTCAATATGAAACGCCACCGGTAGCTATAGCTACCAAAGTGTTGTGACTCGATCTAGCTAAAGTCACGTGTACTCAATGTGCTTCGCATATAAGGACTGCGGATTGATCCCTAGACCTTGGGGACGATTCCCCTTCATGATCCCTTCCATGCCGGGCAGGCAGGTATGCCATCGCCCCACTACAACGATACACTAACTACACTCTAACCCACGTACTACCCATAGCCCAGACTCCCCATCAAGTGCCCCAACGATCGTGACAGAGCGTTGGCACTTGTGTGCTCACACCTCATATTCTCTATACAAGGGCAGAGCATAATGTCTGGCTAGGTACGTTCAATACAACCAGCCCTCCAAGTACAACTCACATCGCCCACATCCAGATCAGTGGCACAGTCTATGCTGCTTGAGTGTCGGCGATCGTCCCCCAATACGGACCTACTACTTGCTATGAACATACTCACATCCATCACTGCCCGGAGCTGTGCAATGATGGACTGAGCCGATTGTATTCTACCATACACCTAGTACATACTATATTCCCACATCCTGTAATCCCACTGCACTGTGACTGTAGCCTTAAACCGATCATGTAGCCAAATAGACCAACTGTGACTTGCAAAGCCTACAAGGTTCAAACGTGGGATACGTTTGAAATGAATTAGCAAACAGTCACATGGTCAGGCACCCGACCACTAGGAATATCGCATAACAGCAACAAGTTTATCCATTCCCTGCGCCACCTGCTACAAGAGTTCACCTGATGCTAACCACCTTAGCTTAATAACAGCACCAAGCCTAATCAATTAAGAATTGATATATAAGCTATTGATTGGGAATTACAAGATAAGGATCATGTACACCCTGTACACAGGCAGTTGATAACAAGTTAATCACTTAACAACAACATAAGTCCAACCAATTGACTAGGATACTTGATGAAAGTCTATTACTCCCTAAAGTCAGACAACCCAAAGTACACACTACTACCTACTCCTTATAGCAGCAACATGAAGTATCCTGCTAAACGATCTAAGGAAGACCTACATCGCTTCCAAGCTGCTGTTGACACACTCAACAAGCAAAGATCTAGCAAGCCTTATCACCCTACATCTACTAGGGGAAGGCTACTCAAGCAAGCCCGTAAACTCAACCAACAATGCAAGAAAGGACTTAACAAGCCAAAGCACAAAGCCTAACTTGCTTAACATTCTACACAGACACTAAAACCAAACATTCCCTTACTAACCAGATCATACACATCCTATTACCCTTTTCTTTCTTTAACTATATAAACAACACACAGCCAAACCAAACAAAGCCATAACAGTTCCTTACCATGCGAACCTATCACTTAGACCCACAAACCATAGGAGTGCTAACACAATCTTCTAGCCATTCTTGCAGTTCCTTTGGAGCCTATAAGAGGGTAGACAAGAAGGTCAAACCCTTAGCTCAACCAATTCCTATTGAGTTCAAGGTCACTAGGACCATTCCATATGATCCATTGTTGACCTTAGTACCACTCAACTCACAGTTTACCAATACACAACCTACATGGAAGTTCACCCAAGAGCGCCTTGACAAGCTACTTGGGGAAATGCAGACAGACAACTTCCTTACCCCTGATGAAATACAGCTATTCCTATATGTTCTAGTAAAGAATGAAGCTGCTATTGCCTTTGAGGATGAAGACAGAGGAACCTTGAAGGAAAGTTACTTCACACCTTACAAGATCCCACATGTACCACATGCCCCTTGGCAGGAGAAAGGCATACCTATTCCTCCAGGGCTGCGTACCAAGGTCATAGAATTACTCCATCTTAAAATCCAAGCTGGAGTGTATGAACCTTGCCAATCACCATACAGATCCAAATGGTTTTGTACCTGGAATCAACAGAAACAGAAGCTTCGAATAGTACATGACCTACAACCCCTAAACAAAATCACTATCAAAGAATCCTCTCTTCCTCCTAACTTGGATCAATTTGTAGACCAATATCTAGGAGGAAAATGCTTTACTGTACTAGATCTCTACTGGGGATTTGATGCCAGAAAAATGGATGAAAGTAGTCGAGACATGACTGCATTCTATACTCCATTAGGAATGCTTCGCATTACCTCCTTACCTACTGGCTTTACCAACTCACCCTCAGAGTTTCAAGAGTGTATGGTATTCATCTTCAAGGAAGAGATTGTAAATCAGGTCATGAATGTGTTCATAGATAACGCACCTATATGTGGACCACTTACTACTTATCCTGACAAGGAAGGAAAACCTGCTGTACTAACAGAAAGACCTACCATACGGAGGTATATATGGAAACATGCCATTGACCTAAACTGCATACTACACCGCCTAGCTAAAGCTGGTGGAACCTTCTCAGGAAAGAAGCTACAAATATGTAAACCACAAGTACAAATCCTTGGACAAACTGTAGGAGTTGATGGACGAGAACCTGACAAGGATCAAGTGAAAGCCATTATTGATTGGCCAGCTCCTACTAATGCTAAGCAAGCTCGCCAATTCATGGGATTATGTGGAACTGTGAGATTATGGATTCCAACTACTCACAAATTGGTTCTAGCATTACTGCAACATGGAAGAAGAGAAAGGACTTTGAATGGACCAAAGACTGCCAAGAAGCCTTTGATAAGCTCAAAACATTGCTTACCACAGCACCTGCCCTTACTACCATTAACTATGAGTGTGACAGACCAATTATCCTCTCTGTTGACTCCAGCTACCTAGGAGTTGGCATCATTCTATCCCAAGTAGATGAACATCAAAAGACCCACACACTACTAGTATGGATCATTACCATTCTCCGCCAATGAAGCCAACTACTCCCAGCCCAAGCTGGAGCTGTATGGATTGTTCCATGCACTTGAAAACTTCCACTGACATATCATAGGTGCAAGACACCTAACTATTGAGATGGATGCGAAATATATTCGTGGAATGCTTAACCATCCAGAAAAGCAACCAAGTGCTGTAATCACTAGATGGATCCAAGGGATCCTAGTTTATGACTTTGAACTTGTACATGTACCTGCTACCAAGTTCAAAGGTTCTGATACATTGTCTAGAAGACCAGTAGATCAATCACAAGTCCCTGACTATGATGACAGTTGGCTAGACACCCGTGCACTATATGGGCAAAGGCATCAAACAGCCTTGAGCCCGCAGACCATCCCAACTGAAACAATACCAAGCGCTATGTGCCTAATAAACAATGTATCTTGCCAGCAGACTAGTGTAGTCAAGCAAGAAACTACATTGTTTGACATATATGACCATCTAACCAACCCCAGTCCAAGTATAGCTTCACCTGACCTTCTCAGAAAGGTAGACAAATACTATGTAAAGGGTGGACACATGTACAAAAGGACTAACCAAGGAATGCCACTCTTAGTCATACTTGACAAAGATGTACGCCTTGATGTAATGACCCAAGCTCATGACAACCTTGGACACCATGGTGCTAGAGCCACTTGGGAACAATTACGGCATAAATTCTATTGGCCCAGCATGTATCGAGATGTATCACATCATGTGAAGTCTTGCCATGAATGCCAAATTAGAAGTACCCAGAAAGTACACATGCCTATTACCATATCACCACCAGCTACGGTATTCACAAAAGTGCACATTGATGTAATGCATATGCCGGCAGCTAAGGGATACCAATACATTGTCGTCGCTAGAGATGACCTCACCAAGTATGCAGAGGCTCGTGCACTAAAGCGTGCCACAGCACAGGCAATTGCCACTTTCGTACTTGAAGATCTAATCTATCGTCATGGATGCATAGGTCAGATAATTACCGATAACGGCCCTGAGTTTCAAGGACTATTAGCTAAGCTCCTGAAACAACATGGCATACCCCAAATATACATATCCCCCTACAATTCCCAAGCTAACGGAGTTGTGGAGCAGGGACACTTTACACTACGAGAAGCTCTAGTAAAGGCTTGTAAAGGCAACATCGCCGATTGGCCTACTAAGCTTAGAGCTGCACTATTTGCAGATAACATTACTACTCGTAGATCTACAGGATACTCAGCATACTACCTACTGTATGGAATAGATCCTGTACTACCATTCGACCTAACCGAATCCACATTCCTAGTGGAAGGATTCAAGCGTAACCTTAGTACTGCTACACTACTAGCACTACGAATCCAGCAATTGGAACGCCATCCAGAAGACGTAACCAAGGCTGTAGATATTCTCACCAAAGCCCGGATCCAGTCCAAGCGACAATTTGAAAAGCGATTTGAAACTCGCTTAATTAAAGGATCCTACTCACCAGGAGAACTAGTCCTAATTCGTAACTCCGCCATTGAAAAGGAATTGAATAGGAAGACCAAACCTAGATACTTAGGCCCATATCAAGTCATATGCCAAACACAAGGCACCAGCTACAAGCTAGCCGAACTTGACGGAACTCCATTAGTCCGAGCTATAGCTGCTTTTAGAGTTATCCCCTATATACAGCGCAAGTCACTACACACCCTCAGCACTACAGAAGACATTGATAGCAAAACTAGTCTATCTAATGAAGATTACTCTGACCCCGAGTGAAATCTCGTTAAACTACCCTGAACAACACACACTTCCAGATCTCATTGCTAACCCACTGGACAATCAGACCCTAAGGAGGAATATCCAGCTAATCCGAGCACAGTGGGACACTTACTTCAAAGCTGAACTAAGTACCACATAAAGCGCATTACATACAGCTACCTACCGTTGGCTAGCACACTTAAGCATAGCCCATCCATTACGCATACTCTCACCTATTACCACTCCCCAAAGCGGAAGGAGCACTATTGTAATCTCTAGGCCAAGCCCTACTGAAGCAACTATCATACTTCCTAGTATAGCTTGCTCAGATTGCAATAGCAGGCGAGAAGATATCGACACCCTCTACACAGAATACCAAGAGATCATTGCATTGCAAATAGAGATCCTTGCAGCTCTAGATCAACAGATTCAAGCAATCATCACACCACCCCCTAGCGTACCCAATAGCCGAAAGACCAATAAGCATTCCAAGCATGGACACCGGTCACACGAACGCCGGAACCAGAGCCCCAAGAAGCATGGTACCAAACCTAGCAATGCCCCAGGGTGCAGCACCATATCTGGCACAGCAACAAGCCCAGGGACCCCCACCGCCTCCATGGGCGCATCAACAGGCACCACTGCCCCAAGTAAACCCAGTACCAAACCAACAATGGAGACCCATTCCACTACAGATACCCCTACCGGATCTACTAGCGGATCGGGAATTCATCGTGCAACTACTCCAAGCCCACTGCGAACAGGAGCATGCGATCTATGGTTACCCGACATGGGCAACCTTTCTCCGTCTGGCATGGAAATATCGGGTCGCACAATATATTCGCCATGAGTGCCTATTATGTCATGTTCTAATGAAAGTTAGCATGATAAATAAGCATGAACTCAATCGGCACCAAAGAAGCGTGCTTATCTCATCCCAACACTAAGAAAACCCCTAAAAATCTACTTCCGTCTGAACCCTTATGCTTATCTCATCTCTGTACAATAAATAGTAGGCGCATCCGTCATGCCTACAAGTTTCAGTTTCACCCTCATTCTCAACCCACCATAAGCCAACCGTGAGTACCCATCTAGTCACTAGCAGGAAGCTCAACCCGCCCTGCTATAGATGGAAAACTCAGGTGCTATAATCCAACACCCCCATGAATCCAAGCTCGGCACTTTTATTTATGTCGAGAAAGCATCCCCCTCTATCGGATACGCTCTCGGCTACAAACTCGCTCACTTACCTCGCTCTGGAGGCAAGGTTGCCCTATATACACGGGACCAGGCCGAACCTTTCCTCGTCGGGCATATTCATCGCACGGTTACCCATCACCAAGACTGCATGGACGTGCAGATCAAGCCTTGCCCTTCGCATGCTAAAGGGAATGCCCCATTCTTTTATCTTCGCATCCCAGAGGACTGGTATGAGCTGAAACCCCTTTCATATGTATACCGCCGATTATACCTATCCCTTTTCAACCCACCGGCTTCTGTAGCCAACTATGTAGACTCCTACCCCATCATATTCGCTACTTTAAATTCCCCTCAGGACAGAGGAGAGCGACCGCTTGGTCCCCCTTTGGTACAACCAATTTACCAACACTACCCTCACTCTAGGCCTTACTACGAAATTAGAGTACGAGATTGAAGTGTATACATACAATTGGGTCGCCCACATCATCATATACAACATTTGTAACACCATTAAGCATGGATACCACAGACAGTACCATAGCTTCTAATGGAAGCAATTCGCCCATAGAGGAGAATATGCCAAGTCCACCAGCCATCCCCTTGTTCCCCATTTATGTCAGGGAGCTCCAAGAGGCGGATGAGCTAATGGATGAGCAGCAGCAGTATGCACCCTCTGACCAGGGGAGCCTCATGGAGGAACTCCTCTTTTTAAGAGAGATGCTTTATACACTAGGAGACATTCTACAGGACCATTGTAACCACATGGCCTATGAATTCCCACGGCCTCCAGGAACACCACCCGCACTGCTGGAGTACCACTGTGCAGTGTTTCTGCAATCTGACCAACCTGAGGCAGTACACCCATTAGTTACCTCATCAGGAAACCTATGAGACTTTGATAAAGCTTTACCTGACATTATATACAGTGCCCAAAGCATCTTTTTGTATCATAATGATTGACACATTGATCCACAAATGTAGCTACTGGAAGGGTTGATAAGCATGAGATGCAACAACCACCCTGCTACAAGTAGAAAATCTGTAACACTAATGGTATGATAAAAACTGTCAGACAAATGTTATCTACAATGATAGAAATGTGCAAATTTAACAAGTCTAGAATTCTTTCCATTAGTAGCCAGTACTTATAGCTGCTGATAGTCATGTCCAGGAGTAGTATGTAGACAAATATTATACTCACCATCTTTTGTTGTAGTCACTGGTAGGCATGGTGTGTCTGCTCATGAAGCAGCACACTGATATACATCACCACTTACACCTACCATTGCAGCTTGTGATGTTCATGCTCACATAAAACAGGCAGACAAATCTTGTACCCACCATCTTTTGTTGTAGTCACTGGTAGGCATGGTGTGTCTGTGAATGAAGCAGCACACTGATATACATCACCACTTACACCTACCATTGCAGCCTGTGGTGCTTATGTTCAGCTGGAGCAGGCAGGCAGAAATTGTGTGGTTCCTAATCTCTAAGAGTAGCATAGGTGTTTGCAATGCAGACTTATTCTTATTCAGCAGACATGTACACAATCATGCATGTACATAACTACAGTCTACAAAGCCAAAGGGCCAGCAACTGGCTCTACTTCATCAGCAAACCTTGCTCTATACTCAGCACACTTTTGTCTAATGCGTGCTAAGGCACTATTCTTCAAGGGCAGGTGTTCAGCATCAGTATACAAAGGAAAGATTTGCCTATGAAATGGAATCAGTATTCAAAGACCAGCCACAAAGCTCACAATGAACCCACCTGTTCCACCAGATAATAAGCTGGTCAACCTCTTCCTTCTCTTCGAGGTCATCAAGTAGTTCGAGGATGGAATTGTAGAAGCGTTCAGAGTCCGTCACATGATCGGTGCGCGAGAATACCTGGGTGGAAGTCAGTGCGAAACGAGTCTGTGCAATGGATCAATAGAACAGCATCCCAAGAAAAACGTCCCAACATTACCTGTGTCGCGACATAGGCAATGGAAGCCTTTGTGACATTTTGCATGCCATGAATTTGTGCATTACCTGATCTCGTAGCTCTGGGCTCTTGGTCTACAGAGCTGGGTGAAGTGAATACATGTTTGTAGGCCTGAAACAAAGTGAGCTTGCACATTGCCACTAGGAGGACTTGGACTCGTACCAAAATAAGGAGCCCACTTTGAAGGAGCCCATTCCATGGATCTTCAGTATCATAGGTATAGTTTGCATACAGAAAGACAGGCCACTGATCACCAGCAGGCTGAATCTGCCCGCTGACCAGCTTGTTCCTAGTGCTGCAACAGGTGAGAAGGTATTGCTGACTTCGTATTTATCACTCACTCGGAATTCGCCCAATCGAGCCCCGCTGGGCAAAGCAGGGCGCCGGTGCGCCCATGGTTGAAACCGTGTCCCGACTTCACATTCCGTGGTATGTGGGGAGTGAGGGACTGGCCCTTTGGCATAATCCAATCAATTATAGTGGTTTTCATTCCTTTGGTGTTGTCCACTCTCGCACCGTTAGATCCCTTTTGGACCTTAGAAAGGAATTCACGCAGGTCGTCAACGGTCTAGGTAACATCAGTCACGATACTCACGAGGTCTGCGATGAGTACAATCTCATCCTCATTTGACTGCATGATCCATGCTTCTAAACCTGGTACCATCCGAAGCCTGAGTAGCTCATGGAAAGCCGCAAACTCCTTGCATTCCCTGGAACAAAGGCTGTCAGAATAAGTCGAGAAGAATATTCTGAACTTACTGGGCAGTGAACGATTCCAGATTTTCGCTGTTGCTGTCACCGAGCATTGCGATACCATTGATGATCAGAGTTTGGACGTTGCAAAAGGTGTGTACAACGCGGCCAAAGTGGCGCCCGTGATGGACAAGAGGATCCTGCGTTGTTCTGAAAAGCATTGAAACCGGAGTGAAGACTTGGACGGGATCGATAGACAAGCCTACGTATGGACGCTTCCTAGGTCCTAATTCCAACGCGTTTGCATGGGGACATTTGTTCGCACTTGCCGGCGGTACGCTATCACGGTTCAAAGACTCGTTTGGCATGGGAGAGAAGCTGAAGGATAGTACGGCATGGCGAAGAGAAACTGAGAGTTCAGCGGGACCGCAATGTGTCCTTATATACCTAAGGAAGTCGCTAGTGGGTGAGTATTGAGTAACTGTGCAACTATCCAAATTCATTGCAAGCGACGACTGGAATTTCTTTGCAACCCACTCGTAGTTGTCCCTGTCTCTAATTGATAACGAAGACGGGAGAACACACATCTCCGTCTGTGATTTTGTAAGTTGTTTACTCACGTAACCGTGGCCTTGAGGATGGAGGGTCCTGAATCGGCAACACCGATCTCAACCGATAACAAGGACGGGAGGACGCACATCACAGCGTGCGCTTGACGTGCAACTCCGTGTGTGATTATATAATTGTTTATTTATTATACGTACAAGCAGCACTTATCTTATCTGAATCCAAGTTCAATTGGAGTTAGGAACTCAGAAGTGTGGAGTGTACAGTGTCAAAGAACGTCGAATAGAGTACACTAGGCTAGAGAGAAGTTTGCAGAGTAGCTCATAGGTATTTATCTATATCCACCGAGTCTGATCCCACATCTGATGCGAAATACATGTCTAAAATGTCGTCCTCTTCGCTTGGGCTGGACACATTAGCATCTGACTCTGAGTCCTCACTACCGGAATACACATCTCCAACTGCATCCTCCAAGTCGGAACCTGATATTTGATTCCCTCCATACTCGTGAGGCGCAGATGTGCACTGAGTACCAGGTGGATTTTGCAGGCGTTGGTTGGAAAGAGTTGCCGCTGACCCAGATCCGCAAATGCCCATGCTTCTTCCAAGAGCTTGAGGTTCTTCCAACTCAGAGCCGGTGCTGGGAAGCTTGACATGAGCATATGTGTGCCCAATACCCATACCCCAATGGTAGCATAACAGCATGTCTCGATCAACAAACCTACCAACACAATGAATTGTCAGCTGCCTGCAAGTTCAGATTGTTGGCCAGAAAATAAACCTGTTGACGTAGTATTGCTTTGCATCATGGGCGTCTCGGGATGCTCTCAACATAGCCTGACAATCGGGATGCAGCTTGCCCTTGGAGAAGTTAGGCACAAGATGGCAACTTCTCAAAACGTCTCCTGGGTCGACAAAACCAAAGGTGTCGTCTTCGTCCATGGGAACAAAGCGTAGAACATCATCCAGCTTACACGCATTTGGATTATCTTGCTGACTCTGAGTCGATGACTTCGAACCAGCGAACCCAGAGGAACTCGAGGCGACAGGCTGGTAATCTGTCAATCCTGGACCATTGTAAACGATGTTGGCATGAAAGACACTGAGAACTCTTGCATAGCAGAATGGATGCACAGTAACGGAGGGTGTGTCGGAAAGGAGCATAACGTCCCGATGGTCTGTGTTGGAATTGATGGAATCTTGTGCCTGGCGAACGTTGTAGGTTGTATAGTTGATCCGCATCAAATAATGCTGGTAGATCCGGTTGTTTTTAAACAGCACCTGACTATGCAAGATGATCTCAGAATTGATGCTCAAAGCGTCTACGTCGGGACGCGTGATGGTGGATCTGACGCATGTCTCCGAGCCTGTGCCAGCTATGTGCATCTGCCTGATTTGGGGAAGGAGGTGCCTTCTCAGCTTCAGCGTGAAATCCTATGACCAACATTTAGATGCTAGTTACAATTTAATTGATAAGAAACTGACCTTTGCCGCTGGGTCCTCTGAGTGGAGTCGGGTAAACGCTCTCAAGTCCTGTGGATAGTTGTGTGACTTCCTGATAACGTGATGCTCCTCAAGCGCCTGGCCAGGGGGCAGCTTTTCGCATGGGACATTGGAAGAGGATAGGCAGGCACGAATCTGACAGATGCATGCTTGACGCCGTTCAAGTCAAGTCATCTGTTGGATGTATGCTTTTCGGCTTGTCCTTGTGAATCTGGACTTGCCGACGCGATGCTCGAGCTCCCCCTACAAAAGTCAATCAACATTGAAATCAAAGGCGTGACAGGAAACAATGCACTGGCTGAGTTGAGTACGAATCCATGATACCATATCGCCTGGCCGCATGGTCTCCGTGTAATCGCCGAGTGCATGCAGCTTGTAGGTCTGAAGGTTTAATGACTTCTTATGGCGCGCGCATGCGGGTGGTACATTCTCTTTAGAGGGTTGACCATTCAAGGTCTTTGCTTGAACCTAGCGTCGGTAGCATCCTTCTGCCTCTCGCCTGAGTTCCTTAGTAGAAAAAGAGGAGCAAGTGGTGGACTGAAAAGAGTGAAGTTCATCCCTGAGAATGGCTGCCACATCGTCCATGACTTGAAGTGTTTCATCCGTATGGATCCAGAGCTTCACAAGACTGTGCCAAGTACCGAGATTAAAAAGAAGCCGGAGCACGTTGGAGTTATGTGGCTCTGGCAA
>JBBPOD010000889.1:0-13253 GCA_038091255.1 Tylopilus intermedius | reverse complement strand
CCCAAACTCATCGCGCACCTGAAGCGCTACCAGATCGTCGATGTTCACGCTAAGCACGTGCGCACAACGGTCGTCTCAATACAGGACCGAGAGCCTGCTCCCCCGTACCCGGGCGGTGGGTCTGAGCCCGCGCCAGGTGCCATCTCTGTGGAGGATAAGAAGGTGTTGTATCCTGACGAACGTCAGCAAGGGCCGATGCAGCTCTCAGTGGCCCATGTACCGGCATTGCACCGCACATGGAATTGGTTCTTTCAAAAGCTCCGCAGACAGTAAATACATTCTTCTGACTGTTACACTTTCGCCGCTGTGCCCTTCTCAACACCAAATCTTGTAGCACATGAGTGTAGTTATGCATCATTGACCTCGTCAGATATCATACATTTGTCCGCGATACCGGAAAAGAAGGTGGCGACGGCTACCAGGGCCAGATTCTGATTCAATGCTCGAATCGAGGACGTCGATCAAAAGCAGGGCGGAAGCGTCAATCCAAAGGTGGTCGGCACCCGAAGAAGAGAAGGGAAGCCTCGGAAACGGAGAAAGCGGTGTTCTGGACGAACTCCAGATAAGTCAAGGCAGGCATGCGAGAGTGTCGATGCGTAAGAGCACCTAGGACAGACAATTCTCGCACAACTCAGCTGCGCCGGTGGATGTTTCGCCACCGGCAAATACAACTGGAGATGAACTTGCTAAATACGACATCATACCGCCCCGGACCGAGGCAAAGTTTTTTGAAGGGTCTCGAGAAAGGACTTGAGAGAGAATTCAGGGATACTAGGTGTAGTTTCTCGAATGTTGTACTAGTCAGGGGAATTAGGGATGGAAGGGGTAACTGCAACAGCGGCATGGTTTTCTCTGTATATGCACAGCCCAAAACACGGAAGTTTGGGAAGAGTGGTTCAGTGATAGGAGGGTTGAAGAAAGTCCTGACGGATTCCCAGTCACGGTTGAGTCCACCATTGAAGCTACCTACGGATCGGACGCGCTGCGTGTAACTGTGAAGGATGCCCCACTCCGAGTCCGTCTGCGTTAGCGGTCTGCTAAACGAATACTGCTCCGTAGCGAGGCAGAAGAGGAAAGTAGTTCAGCAAGCAGAGGATAACAAGCACTTGGAACGATAACAGGTGGCCCCAGCGTGCGTCCAGAGCTGGTTCTTCGAACGTACGACATAGGGCAGCTTGATCTGTGCGAGATGCTATCGGAAAAAAGCTGGCAAGTATCTCCTCCATCTTGAGTGCGCCATGCATCCTCGGGTGGGCGGGAAATGTTGGAAAGAGGTGACGATGGACTTTGGAAAAAACGAACTGGCATGTGCATTCTTTATATCTTACTAGAACACTTCAAGGAAGAGCCAGCCGTTGATGTTGTGGCGGTGGACAAGGGACAACTCGAGTATTTGCGAGGCGCCACGTCAGAACAGCGCATGGCCCGTCGCAAGTGTCGAAGGTAGGCGGAATAATGGTTTCAACTTTCAAGGGCCAAAATCGCGATCTCATATGTAGCCTCGGTTCCACCACGGGTGTCATGACGTGGGGGGTTGCTGGACGTTTCAGCCTGCTGATGCAGGTGGATTCAACCCCCCTTATCATGTCACCACAACCAAATCACTGGCACAATATTTGTGGTAGTACATATAAACTGCTGCTCACCCATTTGAAGGATTGATATCCCAGAGCCTTAGAACGTCCCATCATTCCATGAAAGTCTCGGGGGGTTTTGCACTCGCTGCAGACATACAAATCGCAATAGAGGGACTCTGCATAATGAAGTGGTCTTAGTAGATGACCTTGCTGTAGGTGGATGGGGTCACAGTGTGGTTCGACGTCCTTCAGTGTGCCTAGTAGTTGTTCTGCAACACGAGCCTGTGGACCGGTGAGAATGCTTGGTACATTGGGGCTGTGAGTCGCAGCGTGCATCCAGCAACGTTCTCGTCCAAAGTGACATGTCAAGGATTGATCAGCGGAACGTTAATTTTATCTCAAACACAATTAAATATATTTTTGGTACAGGAACCTCACCCATTCATAAGTAGATCACAAAACCAAACTGCATAGATCTCAGCGTAGAACATGATCGATCATCATCATCAGTCTTTCTTTGCTTGAGCGATAGCTTGAGCCTGCCGCAGCGATCCAGCGATGTGTCCATACGAATCCCACATCAGCCAGAGGGGAATAAAGACCCAGCTGTGATTCCGATGGTTACTCTGAAGTCATGCAATGACAAAACACGACTTACAGGGAATTCATAAACTATTTCACAGGTGCATTGACATCAGTCCACTTGTTACACGCAACAAGGCAAACACTCGTACCACTAGGTATACCCAAAGGTGGACTGGATTGGATATATTCAAGTTGGGACTTCCGGCCAGCCACTCGGGGCAGAATGTCATCCATCTGTAGCATAGACGCCTTAACTTGGGCTCAGGGCGAGTACTGCGGCGGGCGACTCACCCTCCATACAACTCCGCGGTACACAGCACGACGATCCAGTAGTGACGAGCAGGGTCATTATTGATGATCTGGCGGAGGATATAGCAGCCCAGCGGCCCGGCACCGAGGACAGTCAATATCTCGAGCGACACGACCGTGGGGTCTGAGACCCCCCAGCGGGCATCAGCCAGGGTATACTCCCTCCCTGGTAGCGTACGAGGAATTGTTATAGTTCGCTACGTTACGCGGTGCGGAAACAAGTACTCACATACGTCTGCCAAGGGACCTGTGCTGGTGTTGACCGATTTGCCAAAGGTCGAGAGGTAAAGGAAGGAACCCTCAAATGAAAAGTGAATCAATGCATCAAAGGCCTTGGGACGAAGGCGATTAGTGAAAGGTCCACAGGATGTGGTTGCGCCCAACGTACCAGCCAGATGAACGCGAACTTGTCCTGCCAGCGGGCGTTTTTTGGAAGTATGGCGTTGGCGACGGCAGTTGCAATGACACCGACGGCGGCCACGCCAGCGAGAGATAGGGCAGAGGTGAGAGTGAATACTTGGTCCGCAGAGCTCATGGCGGGGTGGAGAAGGAGTGCAGTTCCAAGCGACGCGTAGTAGTACTACCGGTGGTAAAGATTCTCACGCACTGACAGTACAGCCTCCGAGTGACTTTGATCATTGCTGTTCATAATGGCGTCGTACTCGATCCTTCACAAAGCGTACGTCAAGATTTTTCTCCACGCAGCCAAGCATCCGCATAAGCAAGTAAATGGAGTGCTGCTCGGGAAACTGGACTCGGGTGTGGTGATCATACAAGACGTGGTGCCACTCCTCCATCACTGGACCAGCCTCAGCCCCATGATGGAGATCGGCCTTGACCTGGTACGTGCCCTACTCGTCTATCCCATCTGGAGTTTTGCTATATCTTCCACAGGTGAGAGGGCATGCGGAATCTCTCAGTCTCTCCCTTGTCGGATATTATCAAGCTTGCGAGAGACTGGATGACACGGCCCTAGCACCAGTCGGAGAACGCGTCGCAGAACGGATCCGAAGCCAGTTCGACAATGCGATTGCATTTGTGGTAAAAGATGCGTTCCTACGTCATGTCTCCGATCTCATTACAATGTTTCAAGATTGACGGCGATGCGCTGGGATCTGGCGATGTCGCGTTGATTGTGAGGGTATGCTCTCTGTGGCGTTGTGCCCCATGTTTATCGTTTCTTCAGCCATATCTCCCGCAGTCTGGCCTCACGACGTGGCGCCCGCAAGCATTCCAGCCCCCTGCGTTCACGCCAGGTGCCCGGGTCACACTGGCCAATCCCGAAACACCATCGGTTGCGATATCCCTAGTTCGGGATAGCCACATGCACCAAAAGTTTGGAGATTTCGACGATCATTTGGAAGATGTGACGATAGATTGGTTGCGGAACAGCGCATGTAACGTCGTGGATCCATGATGGTACATTAGACTAATACTGTTGGCACTTGTAACAACATCGGATATTGCTGAATTGGTTCGTGAAACAATCACGCCGTGGCTGAGTTCGGTCACTGGTTGCTTCGGGCTATCACGGATGTCTCGCGCACCTCTGGCACTACGAGGAACGCTGGTGCATTGTCCCGCGCTAGGACAAGTGGAGATTCTGCACGATCACCTCCTTCGTACGTCCAACCCCCTTGCATCCATATGTAGCTTATCCGTTTTGACGCCTGTCTGTGCAGTGGCTGACGATCGTGGCGTCATCGTTCACCTATCCCCATCCTCTGCAGAGCCTTCGCAGGCATACCTCCAGCAATATGGATCCTCTGTCAGGGTCATCCCCGCAGGGAGCTTCTTACTCCCAACCTTCTGCGATCTCCATCTCCATGCCCCCCAGTTCATGTATCAAGGAACCGGTCTCGACCTCCCGCTCATGGAATGGCTCGATAATTATGCCTATAAGGCCGAGGAGGGTCTTGACCAAAACCCGGATCTGGCCACCAAGGTCTACCGTCGGCTTGCCCAGCGCTTGACAGAGGTCGGGACTGGCGCTGTGCTGCTTTTCGGTACAATCAAGACGGAGACAAAGTAAGCATTAGAGGACCCTCCAATTTTTCATCGAACCGACGCCTTCCAGCCTCATCCTCGCCCAGGAGATGCAAACTGCAGGCATACGAGCTTTCGTCGGCAAGCTGTCCATGGACAGGTCATCACGTCCGACATATCGAGAACCCAGTGCAGAGGAGTCGTGCAAATCTGCCCAAGAGTTTGTACACAGATGCAGAGCCCTTACAACGGACTCTGGATCGGACACGCGGCTGGTGGAACCTGTTATCACCCCCAGATTCGTGCCCACGTGTTCCGACGAATTGCTCGGGAAGCTGGGGGAGCTTGCCCAGATGGAATCGACCCGTATCCAGAGTCATTTGGCTGAATCGTTTGCCGAGGCAAAATGGGTGAGGGATGAGCGTCAGATGGAGGATATCCAAGTCTTCAAAAAGGTAATGTCCTCCCCTTTATGCAGATTGCCCATACTCACTCGAGATATCCTAGTACGACATTTTGAAAAAGGGCACCGTTCAAGCGCACTGCACATTTCTGAGCTCGGGAGAGCTCGATGAACTCGGGTATAACAACACAGCGATAGCCCACTGCCCCTTGTCCAATGTGTACTTTTCAGAGAAGCCTTTTCCCTTGCGCGAGGCTCTGGACAGGGGATTATTAGTTGGGCTCGGTACGGATATTGCAGGAGGGTACAGTATTGACATACTAAATAGCATGAGGCACGCTGTGGCAACCTCTCGGATGCGCGAAGGGGCCCGCGTACTTGAATCCGGATTCGGGGCTGCGACGAGGGACAAGGGAACATCACTTGCCGTCGAGTGGAAAGAATCCCTCTTTCTTGCAACGTACGGCGGTGCGCAAGCGCTGTGTCTAGATGACTGCGGGGTGTTTAGAGTCGGGGCGTCTCTCGATGCCCAGCAAAGTAAGTGTCGCGGGCCAAGGTCGGCCCGGGAAGGGTACTGAACTCAGTGAACTGTTGTCTAGTTTCGATTTTCGATTGGGAAAGGCAAGCTGGTGTTGGCGCCCTCGACTTCTTTGACCTAGACACCGAGTGTCCTAAGCTCACGATAGACATGGTTGAGAAGTGGTGGTGTACTGGTGATACGAGGAACCGGACTGCGATGTGGGTTCGGGGACGGCCTCTCGTCTAAGACCATGTACCGCAAGTGTGCCGTATTTGTGCTTGTATATTAATAGGCTACATGTTGTATCAAGTGTTGTATCCGCATCCACATGGGGGACACCCTACAGACCTCCTCGACGCCCTCCAGAAGCGGAACGCCGCTGCCCAGGTCGCCATCCCGTCTTGTGCTTCCCCACGCTCCAAGGCGCTCGCCGTCCGTACCCACTCTCTACCCTCATGGCCCTACCTCTCCTCACATGCTGCCAGCATCCGACCTCGAGAGTTCAGCATCGTCAGTGATTAATCTTGATATCAGCGATGGTATTCTAGTGCACGACGTCGATGCAGAGGTGGAAACAGTGACCAGCGAAGAGTCCACAGCGGTCGGCCAAATGAACGACGTCCCTGACGAAGCATCCAGGAAGAGTCTCCGCGACCAGTTGAGGCGTACTCTCAGCAAAAAGGATCATGCAGGTCACTCGTTGTTTGACCTCGGGCATGTTCGCATCTAAAGGTGTCCTAGATGTCCCCTCGCGGAAATCTACGGCCTCGGTCGTCACCGAGATCCCATCCGCCGCCGGTCTGTCATTCAATCTAACGTTGACTCGCTTTCACTGATGGTAATCTTTCAGATGGCTTACAGGGACCATTTAAACAACGACAGTATTTTGTGTTGACCGACGCTGGGAAGCCTGTCTTCGTCAGGTACGTCGCACACACTTAGTTTGACGAATCGCGTCTTCTCAATACGCTCTTAGTGGGCCCGGAAGCGAAGATGAACTTTCTTCTACCATGGGTATCATCCAAGCTCTGGTCTCCGTATTCATTGACGACGGAGACAAAATACGTTGCATCAATGCTGGCCCGCTGACAATCACTTTCCTACTTCGGTCACCCCTCTACTACGTGTGCGCGTCCACGTGGGGTGAACCCGAGTCAGTGGTGAGTTTTGGTGTTTCAGTCTCTAACCGAACTGACCCAAGCCAGACTCGATCTCATCTAGAATATCTACATCTGCAAATATTAAGCATCGTAACAGCATCTCAACTCCAGCGGATATTTGAACGACGAACAAATTTTGATTTACGTCGTCTGTTGAATGGTTTTGATGCATCATCTTGTGGTGTAACATTGAATACCAAGTTCGTTTTTAGGCACAGACCCTTTTCTATTCTCGCTACTTAAGCGGTTGGAATTTGACTTTGCGATGGCGACATCTTCGTTGCATTGTCTCCAACTAGATTCGAGCCTGCGGTCCCGAGTCGCCGATTCACTCGTGCCTATAACGAAAATGAAGGTATGTGCGATCGAAATAACCAGGGCTTCGGCGCTCATACACTATCAGGATACCCTCTATATTATTCTTGTCGCTCAAGGACGCGTTGTTACTCTCGTGCGCCCAAAAAAGCACTCCATACACCCAACGGGTATGTGGCCAGTGATGCTCCGTACTTTTCATGTAACAAACTCTCTACTAGACATCCACATCATTGTCAACACCATACACTCTCCCTCGATATTCAATTCTCCCGCGGCAGCCTCGTGGATCCCTGTATGCCTACCAAAGTTCAACCCTGCGGGCTTTGTCAATGCCTATATAACATTTTTACGCAAGCCAGAACAAAACGGAGTCGATGTCTCACATACTGACCCGGGCGTCGACAGGCCAAGTCATCCGGCCCCGTCTCAGCAAGCAGCTCAGTTGGATGCAGGTATTGCACTCGTATGCATTAGTGGAGGGGGAGAGTTCGAGACGGTTCGAGGGTGGTGTGATACTGTTGCTGAAGTTTGTGATTTTCTTGTCCTTCGTGAGCGTGTCTTTTTTTATTACAATGCCTTACAGAAATTGGACAACACGGGCCTCCTTGATTCGATATCGGACGCGATAAGTTCCGGGAAAGCACAATACTCCGTGTCTCAACTTGGGATACCGGGTCTGCGACATTTCATATACAAATCCAGACCTCACGTTCAAATTACGTTTCCGGTTGTCGAAGATCCTTATGAGGAACTCGAGGAGAAGAGAAGGTATTACTCACAGACATGCGCAGTTGGATCTACTCACGTAGTTTCCCAGGCTCATCACGATGTATCAGATGGTGTACGATGCCATTCACGCCAAGTCCAGTCAAATCGGGCCACTCAAGCTACAATATATTCGCACCCAGAAAGAAATCGTCATGGGATGGGTTAGTCTTGCAGTCCGAGGTATTGGTCTGTGTTTGACCGAGATCCTAGATCACACAACCGTTTGAGCTCTATATCGTACTGTCGCCGAGGTTACCCAAGACAGCAGTTATCAATGCTGCTAATGCGGTTGCTCGGTGGGTAAAAAAGGAAGATGTTAAGCTGTTTTTGCGGGATGCTCCGGTATTTTGACATACGGCGTGTGCTTGTATCTTGAGTAGTTTGAGCGCGCTGATCACGTGACTGGTGTAATGAATTTGAATTCCGTCTGCTGAGCTCCGAGTTCGTCCCAAGCTATGTCCTTTTCACTGCAGACTTCCCTTCGACGCGTCACTCAGACGTTCGTGAGGTCGATTCAGAACAAGGCCGCACTGCAGCCTGTACCACAGCCACAAGGTATATTGCCCGTGAAACTCGACCTCTGAGTGCGTGGTGACGGAAGTGACCTTTTGCCAGGTGATATTACCACTCCTCGCGCCTTTCTGAGTGCAATTGGACGATCAGCCGACACCAAGGTTACCATAGATAGCTGGGACGCGTTCTGGCACACATCTAGATATGATTTGAAGAAGGCAGGTGTTGCCGTGAAGGATAGAAGGTAGGTACGTGGCTGCGGACTAGTACACGGATACCTCATGTTCCACAGGTACATCCTGTGGTGCATGGAGAAATACAGGCAACATATACCGATAGAAGAGTTTGCGTACGAGGCTCGGCCCAAAAAGACGATACGAGGGTGAGTGGAGCGAGCCTTGTCGGTTGCGCCGTGCTCATTGGCTGTCGTGACAGTCGTGGTCCGCGAATCCAGCACGGGAAACTGATACGATCGCGTCGGCCGCGGTGACGGAATGGTTTACACGTGTAGTTGCGTAGAATGACAGATGACTAGATGACTCCTTTGACTTGAAAGGAGGGGCTGTGTGCACGTGGATGTACTACTTTACGAGTCACATTTCCCACGGCTTAGCGCCGAGTTGCCGGCCCCATTTGCGGTGTTCTCCTGCAACAAGGCAGCCTCGATGTGATATGTGTCGAGGGTACTCCGTCGGAGTTACCACAAAGAACAAAAAACGAGGTCGGCAACGCGGGCTCAAAGACATGAAAGAAAGTGATACCAGCTTCTCTATTTATTCGTCCCCCTCCCCCTTTCTCTCCCCCACATCCCGCCATGACCTCCTCCCTCTATCGTCGCCAGTCCATGGCACAGCTCTACGAAAAACTCAGAGCCCAGGATGACGACGACGACATGGCCTGGCTCGCTCAGTACAGTCCCGACGATAAGTCTGATGAACCTTATTTGCCCCCCGACCACAGACCCCCCGTCTTGTCATCGGCCTCCCCTGCCTCGTCCTCTTCCTCTGGATCCTCCATGTCTGATCCTGTCTTTGACAACGACTCCAGCGACGACCACTTTGACTCCGACTCGGATTCTGATGTCGATCCAGAGCCTCTTTCGCTCTACACCGACTTTGATCCGACCTCGTGCTCACCCTTACTTTTGTTCGTGTTTTTCTCCTGTCTATCCTTTGGTCGACGCGTCTGACAGATGAGCAGCCAACCCCACGACTCTGCAGCCGTGCCCGAGGTCGAGAATGCCCCGTATATCCCATCGGCGCAAGAGGTCCCTTCTCCTCTCTCGAGATCTGCTCCATCGGTTGAGCCCGAGCTGTTGTCTGCACCCATCTTCCCATCGCCTTCCATTCCATCGCGTCGCACCACTCGAAAGTCGTCTGCGAAATATTCCTCGCCTGTGCTCCAGGGCGCCGACGAAGACGCGTTTTCGGAGAGCGACGGCAACGGGACCGAAGACGAATATGTTCCGTCACCCACGCTTGGCTCCAAAAAACGCTGCAGACCCACTCGTGCTTCCTCCAATGCGGCTTCTTCGTCACAGAGGCGAAGCACCGAAAGCAGCCCGCGCAAACGACCTCGTCAATCGCCGCTCCCTCGGAATGTCCAGGCGACTCCTGGCTCCGTCTCCACGACCCCGGAAGCGAAGAACAACCCCTGGGCGTGTCCGTACTGTAAATGGGTGCAACGCAACCATCGTACCCCGGACCTCAAGCGCCATATTCGCACTCACACTCGTCTCCAACGACCTGCACAGTGGGTTTGCTGCGGCGTCCCTTTAGAGGACGCAAAGAACTACAGCATCTCAGCGAGCGCCGAATCCTACGTCTGGGACGGTGAGACGATGATTGGGGGCTGCCGCAAGGAGTTTAGCAGACGCGACGCTCTCAAACGCCATCTCGACAACGACCATATCCGTTGCATAGGCAACTTTGCAGCGTTTGCCAGCATTAACGAAGACGAGGATTAAATAAGTTTACCCACTCAGTAAGGAACAGTCGATTCGTCGGCAACAAGTCCACTTGACCTCCGTTTGCAGATATCTTTTTCTTATATCAAATGTATTTGTCGCCTTTGCGCCGTTCCCGCTCGAGTCATAGGCTGATCTTGATGGCCGATTTGATTGTGTACCAAGTAGTTCGTGTCGTTCTAATGGCGACGACGATAGTATACCCGTTTAATACGCGATTGAAAGTATAGCACAGACTAAATTGATCATCGATGTACCATAGCGGTTGTGAATAAACAAATCAGAACGCGATGACCCGTTTTGGACGTGACGCGAGACGCGAACCGAATTCAATTCAAATCAATCAACAACACTCTCGCCCGCGTCAAACTTGAGCGGCTCGCTCATCCACGCGCGACGACCAAAACGATGCCCACGACCGCACAGAGCGTCGTTCAAGGCAGCCGTTTCTTCGCAGAGCCTCAACGAACTTTGTTGACGCCTTCTGCCTCACCCTCTGTCGGACCACCAGACCGACCACCCGCAAAGCGCCCTCGTCTCAGAAGCACGCCCTCCTCGTCCATATCTGCCACGCCATCCACCTCGAACGAGTCCGCCTCCTCTACAGACGTAAATTCCGCGCGCAGAGCTTCCACCCTCCGTGTCCTCAACACCTGGGCCCAACTGGCCGAGCGGTACAACAAACGGCTCGACGAAGACGACATCATCGACCTCCATCGCTTCGTTATCCTAAAGGACCGTGGCGCGGTCGAGAGCGCACCCAAGGGGTACGACATTGGCCACTACACGCGGCTCGTCAGTGGCCAAGATTGCCCTGATGCCGAGCAGGACCAGGACGACAGCGAGCAGGACGACGACGAAAACGAACTCAATGCACTCCCCCCTAGCGACGCTGCTACCGACGACGACGCGCCCATCTCGAAGAAGGAGCTCCTCCGCGGCGTGCCACCGCTGTCTGCCACCACGGACGCAGAGGACCTCAGAGAATTCTTGGAGGCGGAAAAGAGGCGGAGAGAGCTTGCGGGGGACGAAGAGGACGACGAAGAGATGTCTCCGGAACAGCGGTCTGCTTTGAGAAAGGAACTGGCGGAACGGTTGGAGAAAAGAGAGGCTGCGATGGCAGACGACGCGCGGGACGCGACGGGCACGGAACCTGCAGCGGAACTGGACGTCGACACCACCCCCACACGCCGTCCTGCGAGCGTTCCACCGCTGGACGACGAATCAGAAGACGAACTTGGTCTCTGGACGCACGACGAATCCACCGCTGTTTACCCTGTCGCTCGAGACGAGTCGGAGCAGGACGTGCATGAAGTGGAACGGGAAGTGATAGAACTCACGGACACGGACTCAGACGAAGAATTTGAAGCAATCTTGACGCACCCTCCTCGGTTTGCTCGAGGGTCACCGGTTGCGCCTCTGAAGGAGGTTCCGCCCCCTCTTCAGTCTCCCCCGGACAGCGAGCGCGGAATGTCCAAAGCTCGTACGCGGCCCCGCTCCGCACCAAAATCGGCCGAGGTGGTGCTCGAGTCTAACGATCGACCGAGCTCGCCCCTCGTTCATCGGAAGCCCGAAGTCATCCTCCCTCTTAAAAGAAAGCCTTCCGCCCCGAAAGAGGCGAGTGCCACACTATCTGATGATGAGAAGTCAGACGAGGAAGTGGTTGGTCGAATTTCCTCGGCGGTCAAGGGCAAAGGCAAGGCAATCCTACCCCCTGCAGCAAATAGTTCTCGCGAAAAGAAACCCAAGTCGCTCGGAGTAGCGTCCCCGAGTCGAAAACGAAAACGCATCACGTCCGCCTCAACAACCGGTACTCCCCCGGCATCGTCCTCAGGTGAGCATTTATCTACTGCATCACATCCCGTGTCTGAGCTTGGTATCGTCAAAGTGGAACCCAAAAACCGCTTGCGAAGCCATTCGAAATCGATCTCTCAGAGTTCCACCACACTTCTGCAACAAGATAGCCGCAAGCCGGTGTCAGACAAGGAGGCGTCGACTCCCGGTGGGTTACATTTTAGCGGGATGTTTCCAGGTGCTTACTCGGTTTCCGACCTAGTCCGATTCGAAGCTACTGTTGCTGGCCCTTCACGCTCGTTATCCTCGCTCCCTTCAGCATCCAAACCTCAACCGTCCATTTCACCAATTACAGCTTACAGATCCCTTGAGCCTGAGTCAGTGCAACTGACCTCGCATGACCGTAGTTCTAGCGGGCCCTTACTTTCTGATCTATCCTCTCCGGTCACCCACCCCTTAAATTATTATCAGCGACACCTTTCTCAACCACCATCTATCTTTACTTCCCCAAACCAAGGAACGCCTGGCTTATCACTCCCTGGTCACCCGCCACCACTTATGGAACCCGTGCAAGCTCAACAAGCGCACTATCTTCTAGCTCAAGCGATGCATCAGCTTACCTATCTCCTATCGGCCACGATGCCTTCCTACGCTCCATATGTGCCTACTGGACAGCCGTGGCAGCCTCCTCCACCACCACTTCCTCCGCACACTGCATATAGTACACCCATCCATCACCCTCCTCACATCCCTGCTTCTCGGCATTACCACACGCCACCGTCAAGTATATCTCACTCTGGGTTGCCACCATCGTCCCCAATTCGATCCTCGGAATCTCCGCCACTTGAAGAGCAAGGTGCCCGAAGTCGAACAAGAAGTAAACCTCCTGGGAGGCGGGTATCATTCAAACTCGAAAACGAGGGAGTCTCCAGCGCCCGCGAGCATACCATTCAACCTGAAACCCCGCGTGGTGGACAAAAGAGCCGTAAACACAACCCGGAAGGCAACCACGGCAGGGGCAAGGGAAAAACGGCAGAAGAGCTTGACGACGCTTTGCGAATAGAAGGTCGAGAGAGTCCATCGAAGGACGTTGCAAGGGGACGGACACCTGGGCCACCCAGTCGGAAAAAAGTCGATGTATCACGAGGCAGGTCACTTAGTCGTCGGTAGCAGAGCATGATATTATACGATAGATCTTGAGTACGATGATACCGTTGTTGTTTTCACTCCTAGTTACATTGCAATTGGCCGTGGCATCGGCTGTGCTTCGGACCGAAACATGCTCAGACGCATCCACTCTTTCACATCTCAAGTAGCAACTACGACTGCCCCCAAGATGGACCCTCGCAGTATA